>JAFFST010050797.1:37979-48010 GCA_022414735.1 Noturus placidus | reverse complement strand
TAATAATAATAATAATAATAATAATAATAATAATAATAATAAACTTTTTAAAAACTAAGTATGTAAAAATACACAGAATGGTATTTCTCTAATAGAGGCTGAGGCTGAATCCCTCTAACCCAGGTTGTAAGTTTGGCAAGTTCTATTAGTTGAGTTAAGTTTTGGTGTAATAAATAAATAATTTAAGCCTGCATGATGGCTGACACATCCATAACATGACAGCAGTGATTGCGAAGGGTTGTCCACTATTAGTAGGATTGGGTGTTCAATTTTTGGCCCACATGCCTCCACATGTCGAAGTGTCCTTGGACAAGAAACTGAACTGCGAATTGCTCCCTTGCATGGTAGCTCTGCTTCCATTAGTGTATGAGTGCGTGTGTGTGCGTGTGTATGCGTGTGTGCGTGTGTGTGCGCGTGTGTGCGCGCGTGTGTGTGTGTGTGTGAATGAGAAACAGTGTAAAGCTAAGGTTAAAAAGCACTATATAAGTACAGATCATATACATTCACTAGACTTAGACTAAGCCACATTGCACAAAGTACAAATGACATGATTGGATGTCAGAACCATTAACGTTTGTGTGGTTTGAATGAAAGAGCTGGATAATGCATGGCTGTGTTCCTATGTGTATACATTTTGTCCCATAACTGTGTTAGTGATAGGTAAGAGTTTTCCTGATAAGTATCATGACCAGCCATCACTTGTGATTTAAAAAAAAAATGTTTCAAAATATGATTTTTACTGTAGAAATGTAAACAAAACTCAAATGAGTCTATTATTAGAGACAGTCACAGCCCTGTCGGGGCTATGATACAGTTATATATATATATATATATATATATATATATATATATATATATATATATATATATGTTATCTTAATGAAACTTTATTTTTTGTCAGAAAACAACTCATACAGCAAAACTTTGCCATGAATAATGTTTCAGCATTGCTAGAAAAGTTAGTAGTTATTTTGACCTGACAAACAACAATGCTGAGTATGTACAAAGTAGCCGCTCCAGTTTTTTGCTTCACTCCTTACAGCATACCGAGAACTGTTAGGCCACGTTCAAACACGGAAAACTTCTAACTTAAAATGACTTTGGTATAGACAAAGACACAAACACATCAAAGTGTAAACCATTAGTTTGAAGCCTATTCATTATTTGGTATGGGTAATTTTGTCAGGCACGTCAAGAAAGTAATCATCACTTAAATGCTTGTTTGGCTTAGTTGTGTTCCCATAGTTGAAGTATTTACTTAAAAGCTATGCATAGCCAGTGGAAAAACACAAACAAAAACAAACACAGTTCGCAGCTATTTAACAGCTGTTCCAGCTGTTCATGTTGATTTACACAGCTAATGCTAAAATGTTAGCACTCTATTTTAGCTCACACAAACTGCTTGGGTGACTTCCTATGTGCTCTAATGGAGCTGTGTTTGCCCCACTGATGACACAGAGCAAGAGTGTGCAGTTAAAAAGACAAACAAACAGGGAAGCAATAGCAAGTCAGATGGAAAAAGGGTAGCAGCAGGATAAGAGAAACCATCTGTGAAATGACATGACTGTAAAAATAAGGCTTGTGTTTAAAAGCTGTGATTGAATTTAAGCTCAGGTGATGAGACTGATGCAACTGATGCTGGTAATCAGAATGATTTCAGAACTCATTTACCATTGTACACATCTTTTGAGTAAAATATGGCAGCAATGTTTTTCCATAAGTTGATTAGGTTATAAATATAGAGGTAGACCAAGCATCTTGAAATATTTCTCCTGATTTCATGTTGGCGGTGGACAGACTTTTACTATATGTCCAAGTAAGACACCAATTCAGTTCAGGAAAACTTCTCATTTTCAGAGTTATACTACATTGGATGTGGTGGAAAATGTCAAACTGTTACCATCTCAATGTGTTTTCACAGCCTTCCACATATATGTGAAAAGAAAGATTTCCAGTACTTGTGTCACTGAGAATTGAATTCTGTCCAAGACTGTATTCAGAATTGTTTTAGTCCAGCACTGAACTTACTTCCCTTCTGAAAGACCAGTCCTTTGATTAGTCAGTACGTTTACATAGACAACAATAATCCGATATTAACCCAATTAAGACGATACTCTGATTAACAGACTACCATGTAAACAGTGAGCATTGATGACCTTAATCTGACTAAAATCATACTTGAAGTAAACACAAATCGAATTAAGACGTGGAGTATTCCTGTTTTAGTTGCATTATTGACGCGTATTACAGACATGTACACACCTTAATTACACTATTAATGTCGTGTGGAAGTTTTCACCGTGTTTTGTGACAGGACTCGTACACACACGGTAGTGCTCAACCATTTTACGGAAAACAAGAGCATGGCTGCGTCCGAAACAGCTTACTTACTTACCTGCTATATAGTAGGAGAAATACATGTATACATGGCAAATATGCAGTTTGGGACGCAGCCCACGGCTTCAAGCAGTCATCTATTTGCACGTACAGCCTGACAAACAATTAACTGCACTTGAATATTTTGTAAAATTAAAACTGAAACACCCAGAACAGTATACGGTACCGTAACGAAGACGAACTGTGTGTTGATACGTGAAATTCTGGAGGAAACGTCGGACAGCGTGGTGCGGGGACGTAATGACGTGTGCTGTTAATCGATCTATGTTCTATAACACATAAAACCGGAACATGAAAAGAATATTCTAAAAGCGACTCATGTAAACACCTTAATCACAATATAGTCTTATTCAGAATAAGATCAGTAATTAGATTATTGCTGTCCATGTAAATGTGGTCAATGTAAATTAACATCACATATTGGGTTTCATTAATAAGAAGAATTACCCTGTAATCAAGATATTAAAGGTTGTGTTTGAAGAACCTTGAAAAATCACTAACAGTGATCTGCTCTCATTTATTTATGACCTTTTACTCCTAAGTGGAACGCGGGATGATAACTGGCTTTAATTTACCCAAGAGAATGCAGGGATGAGTGCTGACTTGCAAAAGGTCTCACTGACTAACAAAAGAAAGCAAGAGGTGTAAAGTCTAAGTTTGAAGAGGTGATGTCCTTGGGTGTTTGATCTGAGGACAAGGTGCAGGGTTTTGGGGCTAATATGTCTCTTCTTTTTCCTGGGAAAGTGTGTAGGTGAGACAGGGCCAGAATTAGACAAGTAAAGCGGAATAGCAGTTGATATTTTTGGGAGATAATGAGATAGTAGTTTTCAACATTTTACAAGCCCACAAGACAAAAACAATTTAGGTGCACTTTAGAGCTCAGAATATCCTCACTCTCCCACTTAATTATCTGATTCAAATTCATTCTTCTGTATCACATTCTTTAAAGCCATAGACACTAAAGACCTAATTCTTTAGTGTTAGTGATTGTCCAGGAATTCATGTGTTAAGCAGGTTTGGAGTGATTGCCAGTGTATTCGTCTGTACTAATCAGATATGGTAGCTTTGTTTGCTGATCTCTCATTGATCATTACACTCAGACTGCCTGAGATAAGCCAGTCTGATTAAATATACCTCATATCTGTCGTTTTAAAATGCACGCACACACACATCATATGTCATTCTCAGAGTTAAGTATACAGACAGGGATGTAAACTGTGTGTGAAACAGATCAGTCATGTTTGCGTGAACATTACACTCATATCTAACCTGCATATAACGTAATTAATTTTATATTTTTGCAGTAGAACTGTTTACAATTCAGGTGGTGAACTCAAAGCCATTCTGACAATGAGTTACAAGGTCATACAGTGCAACATCATGGACAGGCACAACTAAGTAAAACCTATTTTTAAAACTGAACATGAAACTGGCTGGGCTTTTTAATTATATACAATTTTCTGGATTGTCTAGGTGGTCTTAAATGTAAACTATTTTACTGTCCAGTATTCTTAAAGTAGTATAAGAGTTCAGATCTAGTCTGTATCAGCTGGGTTCCTGGTCCTAACAAGTGGAATGAAAACACATTGAGATTTCATAACATTTCATACCATACCGCAAATCCATAGTGTGAACTGCATGCAATTAGGATTATTAGTTACATTATAATTATACTCAGAATGAGTGAGAAATGCTAATCAACGTCTCCCAAGCCATGCTTATCACTGTTACTATCTGGCCTAAGCCTTGGTTAGTTTTTGATCCATTAACATGGATATTTCCAATGACAACATTAATAGGAACACCTGTACTCCTGCCCATTCATGCTATTATCTAATCAATTAATCCTGTGGTAGTAGTGCAATGCATAAAATCACACAGCTGTGCATTTAAAAAAATGTTTTCTGTTCACCATGGTTGTAAAGAGTGTTTACTTTTTAGTTACTTAGCTTTCCTGTCAGTTGAACCAGTCTGCCTATTCTTCCCTTATCTCTCGCATCAACGAGGTGATTCCACCCACATAGCTGCTGCTCACTGGGTGTATTTTGTTTTTCGCACCACTCTGTTTAAACTCTAGAGAGTGTTGTGTGTGACAATCGCAGGAAATCTGCAGTTTCTGAAATATACGACGCCATGATCAAAGTCCCTGTTATATTTTTACCAGCTGTGATGTTTAATGTGAACTTTAACAGATGCTTTTGACTTGCATTGCATTGCAGCCATATGATTCGGGAAAGGTTACAGGTGTTTCTATTAAAGTGTCTTGCTGATGCTGGCTAAATGTCTGCAGTGTATGGGATGTATAGATTTTTATGCTGTTTAGTTGGTGATATGAGAAAAAAATTGCCATGTGTATGAATATTGCAGCATTAACATTCCAAATGTAAATAAAGTTATCTAATATGCTAAATAACTACCCTCATATTGTCACGCTTGGGTAGATGAGACGGATGCAAGCGCAGATTTTGAAGATTTAATATATAACATAACAACAAAACAACCAAACAAAGATACTAAGATTGATATACATAAACACTGTGGTATGAAACAAACACTCACGTTAAACACAAACACCGTGACACGGAGACGTGAGTCTAAACACAGTCCACGTGTTGAAAACTGTCATGCACGCTGCTTACGGCAGAGCCAAGGTGCAGTACCTGCGTACAGCCACCAGGGGAACCGTGACACATATGAAGAGTAAAATTTAAACTTGGTCTAAACAGAGGGCCTTTTTATGGCTGGTACACCTTTTGATTCCCAAAACTGATCTATTAAATACTGTCTGAGTTGTGGTTCATGGGCAGGCTTTGGGTTGGTCAGGAGGTCCATGCATTCCCCTTGATTGCATTATGCAATTCCACATTAATAATATATATTAAATTACCTCATTATACTATAATGTAACAATATTTTATACATTAGTGCAGTTTCTGGAAAACAAACAAACAAACAACAACAACAACAACAACAAATAATAATAATTTATGTGAAGAATAATAATATGGGAAAATTGTTCTGTGAACCCTGGCTTACTTTGACCAGATTTTAGATCACTACATAAAGGTTAATAGACAGGAAAAAGAGACACAGTGAAGTTTTTGAATAGCTTGCCCTTTCTTATCTTTAAGCACAGCAATTATAGCTGCACTGAAGACAGGAACAGGGCTTGGTCTTCTCTGTTGAAAATCTAATGAGGTATTCTCTGTGACCATGTTGAGACATGGCTTTAGCTTCATTAGCCACATTATGTGTGAAATGTTATGGAAGCGAAGCATGATCAGGCAGGTCTTAAGGTTTTTGCTTGTGCATGTGTATGCATGTCTGACCTTGTGAATGTTGCACTAAAGTACAATGTATCTCTTCATTGTCATGCAGCATACTGTCAAAAACATGACATAGGCACATTATCAGAAAATAAATGAACCTCTCCTAGTGAAAGTACGAAGTAAGGGTGTGTGTATAGTATGTGTGTGTAAGAGGGTTTCATTAGTAATACTTTTTATACATTGACATGTGTAATGATTTCTTTTCATGAAGGTTTAGATCATTTTTATGTGATTCATGCAAAATGTACAATATACAATATGTCAACAGGATTGTATTATATATACTGTGAATCACATTGAGTGTCATTTTTCTAGCTTAATTTAAAGCTGTTATTTTTAATTGCATATTTTTTTTATTATTCTGATTCATTTGGATAATAACAAGCCTTTAAATACTGCCACCGACTGAGCAAAAAAAAAAAAAAAAAAAAAAAAGATAGTACTGCTACACTATGCATTTATTTTACATAAAACATTAAAGATGAGACTAGTATGTTGCTTTCGGAAGGAAAAATCTGCTCTTCAATTCACTGCTCTTCAATTCACATTTATTTAATTATTATTTTTTAAAAATCATTTAAATTCTATTAAGTTTTATTTGTACAGTATAACACAACACTTCTGACAAAAGATATTGTCAAAGAACAGCTTTACGGGAATACAGAAGTAGATTTAAATCCCTAATGAGCAATCCAGGGATAACAGTGTCAAGGTAAACACGAAAAAGAAACCATTAGATAATCCAAGACACAAATAATGTATGTGCAACACTAGATGGTGTTTTAATTTAAATACACACCCATGTACTATATATGAATTGTACAAGATGACACACTGGCCTGAAGTATTTGTGTGTTGTGTAAGATTGATCAACTGTTTTAGATGTTCTTCATATGAAGCACCTTTATACAAGGATACAGTGCTTTTCATGGATGTTCCTTGGCTTCCAAAGTTGTCAGCTGGTTGTGGTGTATTAGTGTTTAATGGGCAAAGGTGGAAGGCTTGTGCATACAAACCACAGAGATTTGCTGCTGTTTATAGAGAGAGTTTGTTACCTGAATATAAGACTCACTAATTATGTACTATAATGTATGCCTTAAACTAAACGTTAATAGTGAGATATGAATCACACATTCAGTGTGATTCATGATGCTTTATTTCCAATATGCATATTTAAAGCTATGTGTGTGGACAACTTGCGTACCATTTTTATCTTGACAGAAAAAGACAGTAACTTTTTAATAATTTTGCATGGCATTACTGCTTGGAACCATAAGATGGCAGCAACTCCACACCAACTGAAGCAAAAGTTTGCATTCTGGGGCAATAAGGACCATAATAGTGAATGGCCATAACGATGTTGGACAAAATGGCATCAATTAACTGTTGTCATAAAAATGTGAGGATCATTAGTTCCGATTTGAGCATTTATGTTAAGTAATTTTGTTCAATGTTGCCCTTGTCCCATGTACCTCTATGGACCGTGACCTATCTCTCACATCATTTAGTTTTATATTTCATTCTGCCTTATTGAAGGATGCTCTTGAAATGGACATCTGTTATTATCTCTCTCTCTCTCTCTCTCTCTCTCTCTCTCTCTCTCTCAGGATGGTGTTGTATTTGGGAGTGGTGAAGCATGGCTTGGGCATGCTCTCTATCCGGAGAGCATACTTGCTATCACGCTCGGCCCACACACCACCTCAGAGCCTTGAGTACCGGCCAATCAAAAAGGTCATGGTAGCCAACAGAGGTGAGGCCATTGGTTACATCTTTCAGAGTGTGCTGGACTAGTATTGTGTTTCATCCCCATTTAAGATTTTTTCTGATATAACCGTGGGTGAAACAGTCTTAATTCCTGTTTTTTGTTTTTTCTTCATAATTTCTGGATGTACAGGTGAGATAGCAATCCGTGTATTCCGGGCATGTACGGAGCTGGGAATCCGGACAGTAGCTGTGTACTCCGAGCAGGATACAGGCCAAATGCACAGACAGAAAGCAGATGAAGCCTACCTGATTGGCAAAGGGCTGCCCCCTGTCGCTGCTTACCTCCACATACATGACATCATCAAAGTGGCCAAGGTCAGACAGCTCTTTCTGGCTGCAGTCCATTTTGAAGTGATTGTGACTGTATGCTTCCCACTCTGAAGATTATGAGACCTCTGAAGGGTCTCCCACTGTAAACGTCAAAATGAACAGCCCTTTAAAATTCAGCGAAATGTCTTAATTTTCTCTGAAGGCAAACTGTGTTTTTCATCCTTATGTAAATTCACGTATTTTCATTATTATCTAGTTATTCAGGCATTTGTCCTACTTTATTCTAGAAGTATGCAATAGCTACAGTGAAAATATTAATAACGAGATGTAGTTACTGTATAAGAATTATTAATGTAGTTGTTCCCCCAACCTTGGCATTTAAAGAGTAAGTGATATAAACACTTTCTCACACTGCTACCATTGTATTTAACCAAACACAATTAACTTAGCTTTTTTAAATAAAAAGTAGGCGTATGTATCATTGCAGACAAAGCAAATTAACAAACTACCAGTTGATACCTCGGGTAGGGTTAAAAAAAATGGAACCACTATATTGCTAATTTGCCACAGCACTGCTTACGGCAATTTCTTTTAAGTAAGGCCAATGTTTTGTTATTCAACTTGATGAACTTGAGATAAAAACATTTGGTTCCTGCTGCTGAATCTTGGGATCGAAGTGCCCATCATTGGGACCTTTCAGCAATGACCTTTAAAAAGGGCTATTTGAAGTAAATGCTTTTTATCCCTCCTATTTGGTAAGACCGTACAAACAGCTGCCTAGGGCGTTCCTTTTTCGAAAAAATGCTGTATACGCTTCATCAATTCAGAATGGACCACAACGTTTGTCTGTCCCTGCTAATCTAGTTTATGAGAGTACCTCAGGATGATTCTTTGTCTGTATGTATTTCTGACTTGCCATGACAGTCTGTTTTATTGCTTGTCTATCACTGTGTTTATGTTTCCTATCACTAACATTTTCTCTGTCACAAAGGCAGAACAAATTGGAACTCTACAGCACATTTTCTGAACATGCTCCAATTTTCCAAAACTATAATTAGGAAACTAAAAATGCTCTGAACTATAAAAACAGCAGGGGATGTGGGAATCACCTCCTGCTATGCTTTCTTTGCTTTGGCAGGACTCTAATGTAATGTTCCCATGTGTTCTCTGAACACGGTGTTACTGCTCATATGGATTTCTGTCGTATACTTACTTTCCATTCCTTACAGAGAAATGGATCTCTGTGGTGTTAAAAAAGCATAATAGGAAAGAAGAAACATTTTGTCAGGGAACAGGGTGTCCACCACCACAGCAGTGTGGTTGAAACTGATATTATCTGAAATAACAATATAGCTTTTCTCTGCTCTTTATGAAATGTATATAATTGATTAGAGCAAGCTGTGAGATATGGACCAATATTGGCTGATGGCAGCACACAGAGCAATTCCTCTTGTGTACATTGTACCACAGTTTACTGGTGGTCAATAGTTCAAGTTTATTCCTGGACCAATAGTAAAGATGCAATCTTGTGGGCTGTCCTTGAAATCAAGCTGATTTGGTATACAAAAGCACAGATGTGATTATCTTTACTAGAGATGCTGTAAAGGACCATCTAAAGTCATGCACTTTTTTTTTTTTTAATTGGAATGTTCAATTCCATATTCACTTTTTCAAAACTCTTCACAGAGCACTCCATATGGACCGAACTTGGAATGAGTTTTGCCTGATTACAGAATACATTCACTGAACACACAATTTTTTTTTTCTTATTCAATCCCCAATTCTGGCAAAACTATGCATTTTGACATCTCAATTTGCAAATGTTGGCTTACACTATGCTAAACAGATGATTTCCAAACCAAATGATCACCAATTACATATCATATAATCCCAAATTAGCTAAGTAGTAAATACTCTTGCATATTGAGCTACAATCAAAGCTCCAAAAATTATAATGTCTACAATGCCGAAGAGAAAAAATATAATAGATTACTGAAAAAACAAAAGATCGAAAGGGTAAACAATAAAGACAATTTTTCACAGCCTTCTTTGCTCATATTTATCAGGGGTGCCAATATTAGTGGAGGGCACTGTGTATCTGTACTGCATATTGTAAAAACAATACAATATGTGTATATATAATGTATATGTAATATCTCACAAAAGTGAGTACACCCCTCACATTATTGTAAATATTTTATTATATCTTTTCATGTGACAACACTGAAGAAATGACACTTTGCTACAATGTAAAGTAGTGAGTGTACAGCT
>JAFFST010050797.1:22147-30260 GCA_022414735.1 Noturus placidus | reverse complement strand
TCAGATTTGCACATCGAGAGACTGAAATTTTTGCCCATTCCTCCTTGCAAAACAGCTCGAGCTCACTGAGGTTGGATGGAGAGCATTTGTGTACAGCAGTTTTCAGTTCTTTCCACAGATTCTCGATTGGATTCAGGTCTGGACTTTGACTTGGCCATTCTAACACCTGGATATGTTTATTTGTGAACCATTTCATTGTAGATTTTGCTTTATGTTTTGCATCATTGTCTTGTTGGAAGACAAATCTCCGTCCCAGTCTCAGGTCTTTTGTGACTCCATCAGGTTTTCTTCCAGAATGGTCCTGTATTTGGCTCCATCCATCTTCCCATCAACTTTAACCATCTTCCCTGTCCCTGCTGAAGAAAAGCAGGCCCAAACCATGATGCTGCCACCACCATGTTTGACAGTGGGGATGGTGTGTTCAGGGTGATGAGCTGTGTTGCTTTTACGTCAAACATAACGTTTTGCATTGTTGCCAAAAAGTTAGATATTGGTTTCATCTGACCAGAGCACCTTCTTCCACATGTTTGGTGTGTCTCCCAGGTGGCTTGTGGCAAACTTTAAACGACACTTTTATGGATATCTTTGAGAAATGGCTTTCTTCTTGCCACTCTTCCATAAAGGCCAGATTTGTGCAGTATACGACTGATTGTTGTCCTATGGACAGAGTCTCCCACCTCAGCTGTAGATCTCTGCAGGTCATCCAGAGTGATCATAGGCCTCTTGGCTGCATCTCTGATCAGTCTTCTCCTTGTATGAGCTGAAAGTTTAGAGGGACGGCCGGGTCTTGGTAGATTTGCAGTGGTCTGATACTCCTTCCATTTCAATATTATCGCTTGCACAGTGCTCCTTGGGATGTTTAAAGCTTGGGGAATCTTTCTGTATCCAAATCCGGCTTTAAACTTCTTCAAAACATTATCTCGGACCTGCCTGGTGTGTTCCTTGTTCTTCATGATGCTCTTTGTGCTTTAAACGGACCTCTGAGACTATCACAGAGCAGGTGCATTTATACGGAGACTTGATTACACACAGGTGGATTCTATTTATCAACATTAACATTAGACATTTAGGTCAACATTGGATCATTCAGAGATCCGCACTGAACTTCCGGAGAGAGTTTGCTGCACTGAAAGTAAAGGGACTTTTTTATTTGTTGAAAAAGTTTGAAATATCCAATAAATTTAATTCCACTTCATGATTGTGTCCCACCTGTTGTTGATTCTTCACAAAAAAAAAATTACAGTTTTATATCTTTATGTTTGAGGCCTGAAATGTGGCAAAAGGTCAAACAGTTCAAGGGGGCCGAATACTTTTGCAAGGCACTGTATGTTCAAGCATGGTGGTGGAAGTGTGATGGTGTGGGGATTGCTGCTTTTGGGTCTGGGCAATTTGCAATAATGAGGGAAACATGAGTTCTTCTCTCTAGCAGAAAAATCATAAAGGAGACTATCCGGTCTTCAGTCTGTAAGAAATGATCCAAAGCATAGGAGTAAATCCATCTCTGAGTGGCTCAAAAAAAAAAAAGCTAAATTTTAGCTTGTAACTTCTAATGCTTCGAGTTGCCCAGTCAAAGTCCTGGCTTTAACTAGTTTAGATGCTGTGGCAGGACCTTTGGCAGTTCATGGTCGAAAATCCTCCACTGTGGCTGAACTAAAGCAATTCTGCAAAGAAGAGTGGGCCAAAATTCCACCACAGCTCTGTGAATGACTGATCTCCAGTTATCGTCAGCGTTTGGTTGAAAGTATTGCTGCTAAAGGTGGCACAAACAGATTTGTGGACACTGTGTGTCCAAAGTTTTCACATGGGTGATAGGTGTTGAATAACTTTATTTTTTTTTTCTGCTACAGTAAAAACAAATAAATAAATAAAACTGTATTGTACCTTTTAACGTATTATAACTGAAGGCTTATCATGTTTTTAATTAAAGTTGCATAATTTCTCATACACAGAAGAGGGTTCTAGAAAGAAATACTGCCCTTTTCAGGATTTACTCCACTTTCCATACTGGTCCACGTGTAATAAATTGTATTAATTAATTGTAATATTTGTAATGCATGATTTTGCAGGAGTTAGAAGAGAATTATCAGAGGGCATACTCTGAGGCTTTGGCTGCTTTCGGAAATGGTGCTCTGTTTGTAGAGAAGTTCATTGAGAAACCACGCCACATAGAGGTGCAAATTCTAGGTGAGTGTTTGTGTATGTGTGTGGATTCCTCTTACTATGATTTATTAGCTTGGCTCTGGCATATTCTAGCCATTATGTGGGTATTTTCACTCAAGTATTTTCACTCATTAAGCATGATTTGTTCCTCCGGTGCATGGTGCTTTCTTGATATTATACATTTAAAAGTGAATTTAACTTGTTAAGGGAGAACAGGAGTGTTTTCATGGAAGCAGTTCACTAAGCGAGAAAGACCAAGGACACACAGTGTCAGTGATGCAAAAATGGCTCTCTGGTGTTTTTTTTTGTTTTGTTTTATTTTTTATTATTGCCGGTGCTCGTCACCACAACCTAGCTGAAGGACACAGGATTGGGCTGAATGTTGTGGTAGAGTGGATGACCTGAATATTTTCAGAGGGGACTATTGAGTACTTATTCAAATGGGGGAGCCTATTAGAATAAAGGACATTTGTATAGATTATATGATTATCAATATTTTATAGATAATCTTTATAGAATATTGACACAGTTTAATAAGCACTGTTTAATAAACATTCTTGCTAACACTATGTTATAAAAAGTTATCGTTAGCCTTCTCTGCTCAAGTGAACATTTGTTCTCTTATTAAAAACACAGTTGCTGTTGTCAAGTGATGGAAGCAGCATTGAACTCATTGGGTTTGCACAGGGTGTGTTTCACATTTCATATACAAACAGTTTGCGCACAAACATGTGCATATATCAGATCTGGCTGGTGCAGGTTCATAAAAGTTTTATTCTTTTTATTCTTATTCATAAAAGTTTTTTATGGGATTGCCAGCCCAATAACAAGACCAAAAGATACTGATACATACTGAGTTTAGTCCAGCATCACTAAATGAGATATGATCAACAGAATGGGATCAAGATGTGTGTGTAAGTATGTGCATTTAAGACGGGAATCGACCTTGTAGCTTCTAATGCATGCTGAGAATTTTACTGGTATGTTGAGCATTTTCATGACACTGTTTGAGATGATTTATTGGACACTTAGCTGCCTGATGAGATGCTTGTGCCTGATCCTGACACACTTCTACTGCTGTAACTGCTCTGACTCTCCAAACCTGCCTGATTTATCCTGATACTCTACATCTGCTCGGAGTTTCTGCACTTATGACTCACTTTCCACTGCTTTGAATGGTCCCACATGGATACTGTAGCTTTCTATGTCCCGCAAAACAGTTAAAGCTCAAGACTCACTCTTGCTTTAATGGATAAACCTTGGGAAACTGATCCCTGGGATAGGCTCCAGGCTCCTATCCTATAGGATAAGCAGTAAAGAAAATGGATGGATGGTTGGCCCAGTGTTCCTGGGATAAGCTCCAAATCCACTGTAACCTTGACCAAGATATTGGAGATGAATGAATTAATGTTAATGTTATATGTCTGCTATATGTCTGTACCCCATGGGAAACTATGAACAGAGAGCCCAGGTGTAGACCTGTTATTGCAGGTTTCTGCCAGCTAAATGTAAGCATGAGTGAGCGAGACACAAATAACAGCCACTTTTCCTGCACCCTTATTATCTTATTGACAAGATGAGATCTCTACGTAGTGAATAGCTGAGTAGGAGTCTGCAAAATTACAGGAGACCTAGAAAGGAACAATCTGAAATACTGAATAATGGCCGAAAATATCAGTGTGCTTGTTTGTTGTATTGTTTCTGTCTTTTACCTATGCCACCCATGCTCTTTCCTTCCCAGGTGATAAGTATGGAAATGTGATCCATTTGTATGAGAGAGACTGCTCCATTCAGAGACGGCATCAGAAGTTGGTGGAGGTTGCTCCGGCGGCTCAGCTGGACCCTCATCTCAGAGACAGACTCACATCTGACTCTGTTAAACTTGCCAAGCAGGTACATATACACAAAATAGCTCATATAATGCATCACTATTTTTTATTCTCAGCCCACCTATGCAGCTTTGATAATGTTCTCTAGAGTTGTCCGTTAACACCTCGGGGATGTGTTCTCCTTGTTGTGATGGTGTGAGTAAATCCGTGGCTTTTATTTAGCAATCCCTTCAATACCAGTCACAGGAAAAAGGAAAAGGAGGGATCAGTGAGTAAGAAGTGAGACAAACTTTGTTTTATGGCTTTCACTACATCCATTATTTCATCACTCTTTATGATACCATCCTTTATTACAAAGAACATCATCTTCGTACTCATCCTATCTTACTCAATCTCTCTCTCTCATTTTCGCTTTCCCATAATCTCATGAACATACCTGCCTTTTATTCCTTCCTTTTTTCCCCCTGCCTTTTACAGCATTGTACAGTGTATTCGCTCCGGTGCTAATATCAGCAAGATCACAGTCACACCCACACACATGTGCTCAGTGAAGTTGTAGTCTTTTATCTAATTTAAAAATGATTCTCACGACTTGATGTGTGTAATTATCAATCATTTTCCATCTGCTTAAGCAATAGAGTGCACATGAAAGTTACAGAGATTATCCTAAGTGAGGTACAAATTGTTGCCTCATCAAGCAAAAAAGAAAAAAAAAGAAAAAAAAAGAAAAAAAAAACATAAATGGCACCAGGTCATATTTGTAATAATAATAATAATAATAATAATAATAATAATAATAATAATAATAATAATAATAATAATAATAAGTTATTATTATTATTGTAGTTGTTTTTGTTGTTGATAATAATATAGTAAAGCAATGCATTTCCCAAAATTATCATTATTAAAAAGAGTAAGGTCTCTGTGAAGTGCCTTGAGATGTACAGCATTATTCAATGTGTTGATGTAATTAACACTGAAACAGGAAGTCAGTACGAGATATATTGAGTGCCTCCACCTCCTTTTTAAATAGCAAGTAGCGTTAAGCTTATCTCAAAGCCAGGAAACCTACAAATGTTGTGGGTGGGACAATTCAGATTCTAGACAGCATTTGATTGGACAGAAAATGATGAGAAGCTGATGTGCAGGATGATGTCATCACAATTGTTGATCCATATTGGTAGTAGAGAGAGACAGTAAATTTTGAATGCATATTGTCATTGTTTTGGAGTGCACTAGCTTATAAATAAACTTTAGGCTAACAGATTCATACTAAAATCTACAAAACATACAATTGTACTTTGCTGTGTTTTTTTTTTTTCAGTTTAAGTAACACACTGTTCCCGCCTACACAGATGAACCCTTATTGAGACGTATTATTATGGATTAATTTGTGCTACAACAAAATCATAAAGCACCATTTCAACCTGTTAAAAAGTTAACACCTGCCCTGCTGTTCTTTCTCTAACCCTCCCACCTCTCTCTCCCACCTCCTCACACTCTTTTCTCTCTCTGTATTGCTCAACCTGGTTTCCGTTTGAGGTTTTAAAAAAATACATGGAAATATTTAGCCTGCAGTCATGTTTTTTTATTTTTCTGACCTCACAAATTTGTAGCAGTTGACTGAAGTGATTTATGCAATCCTACTAGATAAACTCTTTATTTCAGCTACAAAACTTTAGACCACTTTAGACTCTTTAGCCCGTGGTGTGTGTGTGTGTGTGTGTGTGTGTGTGTGTGTGTGTGTGTGTGTGTGTGCTTCAGAAATAATTTACCAGTGTAATTTGTAGCGCAGTGAAAATCATGTCCTGTTCTGCAGACATCCGTAATGAGGTCATTCCTCACCCTAGATTATGTCTCTAGTAGCTTTCTACAAAGTCTTTACATCCTGACATCTCAGACACTTTATAAAATTTAAACAACTGCTTTTTAAACATATATGAAACCTCATGGCAAGTATACAAAAGTGCCATTTTTTCCACTGTCTGTCTCAGGCAGAACTTTCTGATGTGTTGCAGCTTGTAGATGCGGGAGAGATGTGCGTGTTTGATGCTTGGGTTCCAGAGTTTGACAAGCACTCCATAAATCCGAGCAACACTGGTTAATAGGTTTAAAGTCTTATGTTATGTGTTATAATGTCGCAGTGGATGAGAAGGTGGAACTGACATTTAGTTGCTTAGGAGTGCAAATGAAAGTTGAAAATCAGCCTGCTCCACTCGGAGAAAATCTTTTCTTTTGTACGGATTAACCTGTGCTGATCTTTGTGCCTTGTCAAAACACCATACACACACACACACACACACACACACACACACACACACACACACACACACACACACACACGTAATCGCCAGGTGGGGAATCCAATCTGGAATCCCTCTATCTCAGAGATGTCCAGTGGAGTCTCTAAACTTATTTGTGGCTGTACACACACACACGCACACACACGCACACACACACACACACACCTTTACCAGTTCACATCTGCTGAAAAAGCATGAGCTGTCAGTTTTGATAAGTCATTCTCTCCTATGAGAAGCAAATTTCTATGTGCCGTCCTTTGAAATGACATTAGTGAAGTTGACAGGTGTGGAAGAGAGGACAGATGACAGGAAGAGATGGAGACCCAGGAAAAATAATATTGAGGAGCGGACAGGATTGATACATTTTCTATTTTCATCCCTTGATGAAACTTGGCAAGATGATGGTATGAGTTTGTTGACAAGGAACCCTATCATTCGATGTGCACTGCACTCACACATGGTTACGTTACTGCTCACACAGCAGGGGGCAGTGTGAGTCCCCAGGTGCCCACTATTCACATGTCCACAAACACATAGGCTGTATCCCAATATCCCTACTACCTTACTATACAGTAGATGAAAATCCAAAGGATCAGTATGTCTTCATAAGAGTAGGTGAGAAATACCCAGATGACCTTTGGATTTTCACCGAGAGTTTGCAGTAGGTAATCAACTAACTCTATACCACAATGACGCAGAATAGCTGTCAGAATCAAAAATGGCAGAAGGCAGCATATAAAAATCGTGTCCTTTTTTAAAAAAAAAGTTGTAGGTCACATGACAATGCCAACATGGTGGATGTAGTACGTCCGGATTGTATTCATACTACACACTTATAATTTAATAATAATAATAATTTATCAATTTTTATAGCGCTTTTTACAATGGTACATTGTCTCAAAGCAGCTTTACAGAAATATCATTTTACATTTACAAGCGACTTACTAATGAGAGCACATTCACACACCAATGGTAGCAGAGCTGCCATGCAAGGTGCTAGCTTGCCATTGGGGGCAACTTAGTGTTCAGTGTCTTATACCGATCAATACGTACTGTATCAACGGCCAAGCAGTAGGTACTGAATCGAATGCAATAGGTATTGAATTGAATGCAAGAGGTACTGAATTGAATGCATTAGCTACTGAATTGAATGCAATATGTACTGAAACGAATGCAATAGGTACTGAATCGAATGCAGTCAAATACACTACACGATATTGAATGCAGCCATCGAATATTAAAATAGTATATGCTTTGCTTAAGTGCAAACCGAAGCACATGTATGTATGTATGTACAAACAGTTCATTGTTAGTGACACAGCTGAAAACTTCCTAGCCTGCATTGTATTTTAAGATAACAGGACTCATTAGGAATGACTTGAATGTCTCTCATGATAAAATCCCATGTGGTTTTCTTCTGCCTACTGAATGAGTATGCAGTAATGTAGTTTCTTTATGTAAAACCTGAGATATTCAGCTAATTAGCAAGTGACATTTTTTTTTTTTTTGACAATTTCATCTGTTTTTATTCTAATAGTGGGTAGCAGATGGCAATGTTATTTACCTCACAGCTTCAGAGTCCCTGGTTCAAACCAGATCTCGAGTTACTGTCTGTGTGGAGTTACACTTGATCTCCTTGTGCCTGTGTGGGCTTATTCAGGGTTCTCCAGTCTTCCTCCCAATCCCTCACCTTGGTAGTCAACACTTAGTTAAATTTATCTAGTATTTCTTATCATAAGATTACAATAAACTAAACATAAGATCATTAACCCTATTTCTGGACATTATTACTCATTTCAAGCTCGTAGTTTTTTATTTTAT
>JAFFST010050796.1:2097-20627 GCA_022414735.1 Noturus placidus | reverse complement strand
AATTGAATCACATGTACATGAATCATAAATAAATGAATCATATGTAAACATTCCTGGGCGGGGTGGGAGGGGCTGTTATTGGGTTAAAAATATTGATTTTGTATTGATATATTTTGTTGTACTCTGAAAAGTGTATAAGAATCAATAAAAAATATATAAAAAAAATTAAAAAAGACTAGTTCAGTCATGTATCATACCACTCACAATGCAGTATCATCCAGTCCTATAGCAGCACTGTTACCACACAATACAAATGTGTCTATTACGCATGACTCTCTGTATTTTCACAGTATTTTGTTTCTTAATTTTCTTTTGACACATATGTCCCTCTGATTTTAACATATAACATTTCCACTCAATCGACACCCAGCATTATCACAATCTAAACTCCTGCTATGATCTCCTCCAAAAATATTGAATTACTTGACTTCTTAATTGCCACTACACACCTTTATCTGTAGCGCTTGAGTTACATGTTTATTTTTTCCAGTGTGCAGAGAAATGACTGAATACAACTGTGATATTTTGTAACATAGTTTGTTTTGTCTGTGTTTTTCTATGTTTTTACTTGTGCTACTTATTTTGTATCCTTGCAGCTTTATATGTCTTTTCAGTCCTGTTTTTGTTTGTCCTTTTGCATTTTGAGCAGTAATATTTGTAAAAGACTGAGATGTGTTTGCCATGTTATGTTTGGTAGGAAGGGAGTTGAACTCCAGGAGTCAGAGCAGTATGCAATGCGAGGCCGCGGCACAACACTAACTATTCGCAACATTAAGCAGGACGATGGTGGATCCTACACCTGCAAGGCCTCCAACAAGGCTGGCGATGTGCAACGGGAGATTTTTCTCAAAGTATTTGGTGAGGATTCCTAATTCATGTATCTGCTAAGGGAGTTTATTTTTTATAATGATGTCATTTATCAGTACATTAATATAAGGGCTCAAGCATTTGTAAATATATACTGTATATATATATATATATATATATATATATATGGCTGCACAAATTTACATTTGAATGAATAAAAAGACATTTGGTTGGAAAACATCACATTAGTTAAATGTCATTTTGATCTTTCATATCAGGGGCAAGCTGAGCATAAACATCATAAGTCAGGACATAAAAAACAACCGTTGACAGTAGTCAGATTCAGTGGTCCTGGATTTCAATTTCACACTGACAATTAAGGTACATCATAATTACTGGTACATAAAGTGATCATAGATCAAAATTGTGTCACACAGAGTGACATATTTCACCTCTACCAGCCAATCAGAAACAATGTGACAGGAACTATTAAATATTAAACAGGAAAAACTACATGATCAATGCGCGATGTTACTGTCTATTTTTTTTTTTTAGTTTAATATACACTATACAAACTTAATCCGCACCTGAATACAACAAACAACAATGTAGTATTACATTTATAGTCAACTTTAAAATATTATGTCAGTATCTCTGTTTGATGACATTTGGCTGCCTGAGGGAAAAGCTTGCTACACTGGCTGAAATAAAAAATATCCTTAATCCCTTTTGTTTACAGGTTCCATTAAAGAAATTGTATTTCTGTGAGTTTTCTATGTCCAGTGTAATATCCTATAACTATCTATATGAAGAAAATACAAAAAAACAAAATGGATTTATAGACCTACATGCGCTTCTTACTCTGTGCATGGCAGCATTATTTAAATTGTTTGAAAAGAATCACTAGCTTTATTTACGTTGTATGTTGCACCTAATAGGATTTTGGTGCTACATTGAAACTTTGTCACTTGGTACAACACATAATTTTTTAGAAGTTTTTTACACTCGAAAACAGTGCCAATTTACATTCAAATTAGGCTCCGACAGAGCCTATCTTTGACTGGTATACATGGCTGTACATCTGATTGTGTACTTATATTGTGTAATATAACACATGCGTATATGTGTATATAGCATAATGTGGGCAATGAACTTCTCGAGAGAATTTATACAGAAGAGAATATTATGATGGTAAAAAAGGGGATGAGACAATTTTCTTCTTTTTTTGCCATCAGCCTCCCACATCCAGCCCTCCAGTATTCCTTCCATAAATAGGTTCATAAAATAATTTAAGAAAATGTGTGACACTCTTTATGGCCAAGAGTTTCAATTTAGATTTTCATAAAGCTGCCAGCATCCACTCAGATTATTCAGATAGCACCTTGTCAGCTCATGTAAATGTATGGAGATTTATTCTGTAGTCATCAGAATCCTTTCCATGCAAGCAAAGGGCATTCTTTAGAGAGCTCATTTCAATGATGCCTAGTTATTGCATGGGAGGTTAGTTTGCAAAGTATGATGGGAAATGTAGTTTTAACTTACCAAATCTGTCTTACTTCTCTTTGGGTTCAATTCTCTAGAAATGCTCTATCTAGTCTCACAGAACCATCCGGCAATATACAAGCATCAAATGAGCACATGAGTGCATCTCATCATGTACTAGTTTTACACACTAATGAACCAAGTCAAAATTGCAAACATACATAATTTCAGTGATTTACCTTTGCAATCTCAACAGCAGGATTGCTTTGTTTGGGTAATTCATTTTGAACATGTCAGGAGATATATTAAACACAGAACTGCTCAGTAGAACTGTTTGTATGCACTGATGCACTGTCAGGGGCCACCGATATAAATCTGTGTCTGGTTGGTTTATAATATTCATATGTGACCTGTGAAACAAAAACTCTTATGTATATTTATTGAAGTAACCACAGGAGTGCAGTTTATTTGTTTGTTTATTTATTAAGTTATTTATTACATCATTTCACCTGGAGCACGAAGGTGTTACTCAATGGCTTATCAATCCTGAACAAAAAATCAAATTATCTCAAAATATATCAAATAAGCATAAGTAATTGTGCTTGTGTGCACAGGATGCCTGCATTCCATTTGACAACCAATGGTCTATACTTTGGTAGTATCACACACATGTTTTATAACATTTTGATGGCTCATTCTTGCGTAAATAACTCTGCTTATAGTTCAGCCACACATAACTAAGCTGAGGAATGTGACAGCCGTGGAGGGCAGTGCTGCTATGATCTCCTGTAAAGCTGAAGGTGAACCCCTGCCCGAGATCTCCTGGAGGAGAGCCAGTGATGGACAGAGCTTCTCTTATGGACAAAAGGTACAATTCTAGACAGGTACAGCTGGACTTGCCACTTGGTAAGCAGTAATTAGTTTTGAATAAGCATTGTAATGTGATGTGTTTCTATGATGAGAACTACGACACCACCAAAAAACTGATGTAAGCTACCCTGATATAAATATGGGAAATACAAACATGAGTAATCATGATGTATTCATTGCACCAGAATATGTTTGCTGTGTACCCACCCACTGTCTGTGCATATTTAAATATAGCTCTCCAATGTTCCACATGTTTTGTATCTTTCAATCCTGTGAAAAAAGCATGGGAATTAATTGATCCACTCATTGTCCGCCATGTGAGCTTCAGTATTTGAAATGCACCAACCATGGTCAGAGCTGCTCTGAATGCCCTTATGAAGCCACCAGTGCCTCATGGCACATATATTAGATAAACTTCAGTGTCTTCGTCCATGTTCTGAGCCTGTCCTGAATAAAAATGCTTGCTGCACAATAGTTAATTCAACAGGGACACCCAGTCCAGTAACATGAAAAGAAGAGGAGCTGTCAAAGAGCATTAGAATACTATAAAAGCACAGTTGTTAGGCAGCAACAATGGAGGTAAATGGAGTTGCTCTTCAGTGAAGCAGTCTGTGGGTCTTTGACAGGAGCTTTATGAAAGACCCTGCCACCATGCTTAATCTAGCCACGACTGCTCGGCAAGCAATTTAAATGTCCTGCCTGATGGGAAAGGTAAAGAGTATGCAAGGAGGGATGTGTAGCAAAGAAGTAGGTACCTACAATTACTCAGTATCAGTATAGCAGAATTCACTGTGTAGAAATAGTCCAGTTAGGAAAGGAGAACTACTGGAGAACTACTGTAATCATGCACTTCCTTCTTCTTAATTCGAGTATTCAAGGCCTAAACACTTATGTGAATGGTCTTTTTTTTTTTTACTAGTGTTTAGTAGTGAAGCAAACTGCCTTTTTTTTACACACACTTGAAAGGTGTGACTGAAATAATTGAGAGCTTTAATACATATATCATTATTTATGTAAGCACAAAATAACATGTATTAAAAGGTGTGAGTGAGACAAAGCTGCTCTCTCTATGTAACCTCTTATAATGAACAGAATAACTCATTTTTTCTAATCAAACAAAACGCCACCATGTACAAGTTGTATTACCAATATAACCCTTAATTATATAGCTAAAAAATGGCAGAGTGACAGTAATTTCTCTGTGACATTTGAAAACTTACAAATGCTTTCATGTAAAGTAGCCTGGATTGCTATAGGGCTCTTTTGCACTATACTGTTAGGACTTATGAAAGAACTGTATTACAAATGTATGAGTTAAGAATAACATTCCCACTGTCCTCAGAATGAGGGAACATCCTGTACGATCACTTAAATCACCTCACTGGCTCAAACTTTTTGACTTGACCTTAAGATTTAATTAATGTTTAAATACGTTCATGTTCTTACCCCTCTGTAGCTTAGCAAAGTCAGTTTTAGATATGCTAAATACAAAACTCAGATTAATAACCAGCAATATGCTGTATAGTTATAGTGCAGTTTGAACCCTTTACAATTTTCTGTATTTGTGCATACATTTGTCCTGTTGTGATCAGATCTTCATCTCAGTCATAACACTAGATAAAGAGAACCCAATTAAACAAATTATGCAAACACATTATAGTTTTTATATTTATTTGTTGAACGAAACTATCTAAAATTGTCTTGCTACACTTATGGTTAGGCTTCAGTAATGGACTTTCCCCTGGAGAATTCAGAGGTCCATCATTAATGGCAAGCCATCCTGGACCCGAGGCAGCAGTGCATCCCCAAACCATGATAGTGCCACCACATACTTCATGGTTGGGATGAGGATGTTATGTTGGAATGCAGTGTTTGGTTTTTGGGCTAATGAACATTGCATTGACTCATTGGAATTGAGTCAATGCAAGAGTGGTTTTTAGGTCCTTGGATGTTAACCTGGGATTCTTTTTGGCTTCCAATAATAGTATTCGTTGCACTCTTGGAGTAAATTTTTCTGAATGACCACTCTTTGGGAGAGTAACTGTGGTGTTTTTGAGTAGCAGCCTCTTTTTTTGTGTTAAAATTGTGTATTTAGAGATGCTGTGGCTAAATGGTGCTTTCCATTTCTATGATCCTGCACACCATTTTGTATTTAATATTCAGTGTTCAAACTCAGTTAAATATTCATCTAATATAAAGGGCCGTGTATTTGTGGTTTTAGAGTCCAGACGAGCGTGTGGAGGTGCGTGGGCGTCATGGTGAGTCCATGCTGACCATTGTGGGAGTGGGCCTGTCTGACTGGGGCCGTTTTGACTGTGAAGCTCTCAGCAGAATTGGAGGACATCAGAAGAGCATGTATCTGGATATTGAGTGTGAGTGTATATTACTCACAGAAACCCCACACAAAAACACACACTGCCACAAATGTGTATGCCAGACACATGTACACACATGACAACTCTTAATCACACCAGAAGGAGATGAGAATCTGGGAAATATTCCCGTCCCTCCTCCAGCCCATGCTGTTGTACAAAGTACCATGTGCTACCCTTTTAAATTGGAGTGTTTTTAGTGAGTCTATAATGCATTTGAAGGATTGAAGACATTTACCCAATCACTGGGGCTTCATCCATTCTGAAGGGCTTCATCAGTTTTATGGGTGATCGGTGAAAAATATTTTAAATTATAACACAAGTCTAGTCGTCCTGAATTGTTGCTACTAGCTATTCAAAAATGACCCAGGTAACAGAAAATCTCCATAGATAATGTTGAATATCTATCTCCTCTCTACTGTAGGCACAGTTTGGTGATGTGTCTCTATATACCATCAATAAAGTAAGAACAGATTAGCCAGCCGGGTGACACGGGTATATGGGGAGATCACTGGGAGGTGTGTAGTTTAACGGGAACAGGGAATGTCTTCTAAATGGGGCTCAATGGAGTGAACAATCCGACAGTGGCACTCATTAACTCACCCATTCAGTCACCTGCCTATAGTGACACAAGAGACGGCATCAATCTCTATTATGGAAAAAGCATGTGTGTCAGTGAGAGAGTGTTCGTGCCTGCCAGAGAGACAGAGAAAAGGAAAGTCAGAGAAAGATATAATGAGAATGTGAAAATGATAGGCAGTGAGTCTAGATTGGGCATGTTGTTGAAGTAAATTGCAGTGCCACATATTCAGATTGATCACGTGCCTGTATACCCAGCTGCAAGCATGCTCCCAGATGCACTTTTTGGTTAGCACGTGTGTATCTACAGACACACTTACATCTGTGACAGTCACAGAGCTTAGTCTGTTATTCTCTTCCAGTGGTTCTACCTGTGCCAGTGAGCTGTTAGCTTATACAGTGCCGGCTTTAAACTTCTTCACAACATTATCTCGGACCTGCCTGGTGTGTTCCTTGTTCTTCATGATGCTCTCTGTGCTTTAAACGGACCTCTGAGACTATCACAGAGCAGGTGCATTTATACGGAGACTTGATTACACACAGGTGGATTCTATTTAACAACATTAGACATTTAGGTCAACATTGGATCATTCAGAGATCCTCACTGAACTTCCGGAAAGAGTTTGCTGCACTGAAAGTAAAGGGGCTGAATAATTTTGCACACCCAATTTTTCAGTTTTTTATTTGTTGAAAAAGTTTGAAATATCCAATTAATTTGGTTCCACTTCATGATTGTGTCCCACCTGTTGTTGATTCTTCACAAAAAATTACAGTTTTATATCTTTATGTTTGAGGCCTGAAATGTGGCAAAAGGTCGAACAGTTCAAGGGGGCCGAATACTTTTGCAAGGCACTGTATTTCCGTTTCTGCTCAGAATTAAATCTCAGTTCTGTTTTCCATGCTAGTCTCTAGCCAGGCTTTTTAATGCTTCAACGAGGTAATGGCTTTTTATTTGTTAACAGATGCACCCAAGTTCCAAACCAATCACACCATCTTTTTCTCATGGGAGGGAAATCCAGTAAACATCAGCTGTGAGGTGATGTCCAACCCTGTGGCCACTATGCTGTGGCGGCGAGACAAGCTGACCATCCCTACTGAAGGCACGGCCAACATGCGAGTACACAGCGCTCCTGGCAAATCCCTACTGGAGGTACTTACACACACAGCCACATCTGTACACATTGTACCATTTACTGAAGGTAACTGATATACCCGGTAACTCTGATTGTCTAAACTGTTAGCCTTATCTGCTTCTGTGCTCAAAGCACATTTGTTTCAAGGTACAGCTCAAATCCAATTCATTCAGGTCTCTGATAAATTGAGTCACCAGTTTTTCTTATTCCACTCTCATTTATCCAGGTCACTCCCATGTCAGACCGTGATTTTGGCCGATATAACTGTACAGCAAGAAACAACATTGGCATGCGGTTCCAGGAGTTTATCTTGGCTCAGGCAGGTTAGTAAACCACCCCTCTCCAAAAACCCAGAGGTACCTATCTCTCTGTCTTAGGAGTGGAATTTGTTAGTCAATTCTTAATTGTAGGGATGCTCAGGAGAACTTACAGCTTCTGTTATGTGATTATGGAAATGCCTCTGGAAATGTTTTGATCTTTACCTATTGATTGTAAGCATCACCATTAATCAAAGTGTCACCGTAGTCCTCAGTTCCTTAGACCTGAGGAACTTATCACATTTCAGACTTCTCATTTATCAAGATGCAAATATGTGCTATACATGTCTCATTTTCCATCTTGTTATGCTACCACTTTCTTTCCTCTAAATAGATTTAGCTTATAGACAGCAATTCATAATGCTTTAAGAACTCATTTGATTTGAAATAAATGGTTATTGCTATATAAGGAGGAATGATTCATTACATTCACTTCATAGTGAATTTAAAACACACACACACATACACACACACACACATTTACTCTTTCAGCGGAAACAAGCAAAGGACACTGTGTGTATTTTCTCAGAAGCTGTCAGAGACTCTCCCCAGTGGTACAGCACACAAGCATAGAATCTGAAAAGCCAGAGCATTAAAATTCTTGAATAATAGTGCACAGTCGATTTCATACGTATTTCTACCCCTCACTTCTACCACACTAAATCAGAAACATTCATTCAGCTAACATCATCGAATCTCATTTTTGGCAGGGTGGAGAGAGAAACAATGAAGTATCTTTCCTGTTTTCCTCAGCAGAGAAATTGTGTTGACCGTAACTGTAGAGGAAGTAGGTTTACATGTCAATGGTGTATTTACACTTCTTGTTAAATTGGCCTATAGTCCCCAGTCAAATGCATATGTATCTATTCCCTGTACTTCTACCTCACTAAATAAGAAACAATCACAAACTAACTAACTCATACTTTTCCTAACATCCATTTAATTTTTCTCTCCTATTATTCTGTTACTTATCTCCTTCTCCATCATTTGTCCCTGTCGCACTCTCTCTCTCACTCACTCTCTCTCTCTTCCTCTTTCTTTCTCTCCCTTGATAGAGGTAGGTGCTTGTAATTCAGCTCAGGATGTCCTCTCATGCTCAGCAAGGAAAAATGAAAGGAGAGATCCTAAAGGCGATTGCGACTGGCACACATACCTGAATGAAACCTTTCACTGTCTCTGTGTGTGGGACAGTTTACTACAATTGTGATTACTTTGAAAGGATATGATACAAACTAAATGGTGAAGATTTCACAGTGTTTGAAAGGTTTTTTTTTTTTTTTTTCCAAGGTTTCAGTGAGCAAAGAAAACCACTTTATTGTCGGGGTTAAAATATTCTGTGCTTATGCAGTGCCAGAGATTTGTACTATCTGTGCCGAGGTATATTGAAGCTATTCTGGCAGCTCATAGAGGCTCAGCACCTTACTAAAACACTTTCTGTTGGTTTTTCCTTGTCTCAGTCACACTTTATGTAACTTACAATTCACACTGCAAGAAATAATTTTAAAACATTTTAAAACCTCGGAGTCCCCCTCTGACAGATGTATATGTGTTTGTTTGGAATATGTTCTGACATGTTAATGTGCATATGGCCTGTTTTCATAATTTTTACTAATTCCAAAAATTTCAAGAAAATTCAAGATGTTTGGGGTTTGTGAGCAAGTTTTTTTGTTTTGTTTTGTTTGACCAGAAGTCATGATTATGCAATCCATTATATGCCTACGATCAGGTTGGCTGTTTATGTTCTCATTGTTCCTGCTTGTTTCAGACGTTCCATCTAACCCATACTCAGTGCATCTTAGCTCTGTGGCCCAGCGTACAGCTACAGTGACATTTATGAAGCCAGACTCTCATGGTGGAGTTCCTATTGGCCATTACCTGGTCAAATACAAAGACATCAGTTCAAATGACTGGAGAGATGTCAAGTCACATGGAACACAAAGTGAGTGACTCTTCATCTCAGAATCATCTCTAGGTACAGTGTGTGACTAATATTTAAATATGTGATGTGCTACAATATTAATTAATTAATTACATCACTGTGCTACCAATGTTCCAACATTCTGATAAAGTCTGTTACACTTGTGGTGATAAAGCAATGGACATGGGGGGGTCCAAACGCTTGGACATTGGGGAGGTCCAAGCTCTAACCCCCCCCCCCTTGCGCCGCCAAACTACCGAAATTTGATACTGAAAATTTGCATATTTAGAACATAGTTTAAGGATTACAGTTACTATTTGAATTCATGTGGTTTCTGAATGATAGAAGCTCCCACAGCATGGGGAAATGGTAGGGTGCTGTGGACGTCCTGTGGGCAGATGTATTCTCTGCGAATGAAATGCTGTACAACTTTCCTCACTTTCACTCACATTTATAACATTTATAACAGTCTGTCAGAACGTGAGGGTTCACAGTGAACTCGGCGGGAGGATGTGCACGTGAATGTACCGTTAATGGTCAAAAACTGGAACTGGCATTAGCCTGGATATTTAGGTGTCTAGTTACTTACTGTCTGAATAAAAGCTGCCGTCTCCATTTCTTACAGACTGAGCCTCTAAAATACATCACCGAACTTGTGTTGAGTATGGGCGAAACCAAGTGTACAATTGGAGGGGTGGGCACACCGATTTTCCATAACAAACGTAAATATATTAAAAAAGAATAGACATTAATAAATACAGTAGATAAATAAAATAAATAGAATAGATGAAGAAAAGACAGATCCGTTGGCAGGGAAAATTAAAGCGGAACATATAGAAAATATTTTGTACTGTATATTGGGAGGACAGATTGGTATTTTCTCAACATTGGGAGATCACGATCCCCCCAAAGGGTGTGTGGTTACGCCCGTGTGATAAATAAACTGATTCCACAAATAAAACAAATACCGAGGGTCTGAGTTAGCGAGTCTTCCTCAGTGTTGGCCAAGATTGCAATGTTTCTGGATCGCAAATTGATTTTTCCTGCACAAGACTCAGAAGGGCTTACAGGAACATAAAGGACAAATCAGACAGCCAGATAAGCTACCTCAACTACTTGAAAGGCCCAAAGCTAATATCCATAATGCTGAGAAGAGTTGTGCCAAAGAGGCATGATTGAGCAAAAGAATAATTGGACTTGCAAACTTTGGTCATGACTGACGAAAGCAATTGGTATTTTGATATTGGACTGCAATCTCCATTTATCCCAAGTGTCAGTTAAATCCATTCTCTTGCTTTTTCTCTTCTCCCGGTCTCACTTCTCTCTTGCCCTCACATTCTCACTGTCTTCCATTTTTCAGCAATAGTGCTGCTGACTAACCTTGAGCCCAACACTACTTATGAGGTCCGAGTGGCAGCTGTGAATGGTAAAGGCCAAGGAGAGTTTAGTCGCACAGAGAATTTTCAGACATTGCCCATCCGTAAGTATATTCCACTCAACAATGAAATCCTCTCATTGTATAATTTGTTCATTTAGCTTAAAAGAAACTGAATTGCTGCATAGAACACACAGTTAATCTTCATGTTATCTTGATGTATTGAAGAGATGGTATTTTTTATCTTACGTTCTGCTCAGCCAAAAATACCCATTTTAACATTTTACTGTTAGTCCAACATGAAAGTTTATGTAATTTATCACCAAGAAAGAATGTTTTAAAACAAGATTTGTTTTTCAATTAATTTTACCCAGAGAGTAAAAAGGTAAATTGGTAAAGTCAAGTGTTATACCAAGTTTAGTCACTGTCACATTCTGTCAGTTTCTTATATACACTCCATGTGTGCACGCATGCTTGCCATTAGGACGATCCCAAACATGTCAGTGGATTTGTGTGTTTATATCCAATGTGACTAGATATTGTTTTATGCTGATTATAATTAAGTAATAAATACAATACTATGGGATTTTAACTTATAGAAAAATATGAGGTTGGGGTGGTGTGGTGCTGTTACCACTTCAATGTTGATTATTTTCCTATAACAGCATGTCCCAAAGTGTTTTATTCCTCTTATGCCACAGCAGTTTGCTAGTGCTGACACATTTTTATTTATTAAAGAATGACACATCATGCTTTCTGTCCACTTGCAGTTATATTGAAAGTCTGCAAAATAAGTTCATGTTATTGCTTGCATATGAGCAGGTATAACCAGTTGTTCTCTCACCAGTCTCTCTCTTTTCTTGCACTTGAAGTTAATAAGACAACAAAAATGTAGCTCGCCATGTTACAGAGAAACCTTGAAGCCCTTCTCCCTGAATATTTTACTGTGTCAGAAAACTTTTAATGATAGCTTTACCTCTGATTGGTACACTGACACTGAAGCCTTCCAAAAGTATTTAAAAAAAATCTTCACAGAAAGCTTCACCATGTCAACAATGGCACACATTTTTAATATTGTAATGTGGAGCTTCTGCCATAAAAGGGCCCTGTGTAAGTTATTACTATAGAAATGATAACATATTAGAATGAGCACATGAATATGAATCCATGTAGCCAGAACTACTTTTATTATAGAAATTTAATCAACATCTTCTTACAAATCAGAATCAAGAATTCAACTATAGATTCTATAAGATGAATATATCAATCATCTATATTATTTATTACTCGATAAAGAGAACAAACACCAAGGGTTAAGCATTCTCATCTGTGCTGCAGGAGAACCGAGTCCCCCATCAGTGCAGGGTCAGAGAGGCATGGGAAAGGCCTACAGACTGGGCCTGGTTAAACAGGACGATGGTGGCATGCCCATCCTGGAGTATATTGTCAAATACAAAACAGTGAGTCATAATCTTTCACCACTTTTCTTTTCATACATTCTTGACTTTATTAATTAATTACTCAGTCACCGTAGTAGAAAATGTAGAACCAATTAAGCTGTTGCCATTTTTAGTTAACACTTGATGTGCACTGAAAATTGTCATTTAGCCAATGATTAAGTCTGCCAGAGTTGCTATAAAAAGTCAACCTGTGTGCAAGTGTTTCTGCTTTAGATAAGACTGATTAAAGTCGCACCTTGTCAGAGCAGTGACTTTTTCTTCCAGACATTAGAGTGGGTTGCAAAAATAGATTCTTAGAGGCTCTTGTGTTTTTACAAAGAAACAATTGAAGGTATAAGGAAATGCCTGAGCTACCAGTACAGATAGGGGACTTGTTTTTAGAAGTGCTCAGTCTGCAGTAGAATTGCTTGAGGTGGGGTGTGTGTATGTGCTTCATCATCCGTTCCACTCTCTATTACTCACCAATTAGTCCCCAAAAGGTGAACTGTTCCTCACTGTCAGTCATTAAAGTGTGCAGAAGTGGCTGTCACTTTCAGTCATCCCCATATACCACATCGTTTATCAGATCCAGAAAAGCCCAATGTCCTCACACAGCTGGCACGATATCACTCAAGTCTGCAATGGAGTAGGCCAACAAACATGAAAATATGTACACTACACTTAATTGTACTAATATATGAAAATATGTTTAAATCTCACATGGCTTGGGAGCACTATAATGAGTGTATATTTCCAAATCAGCAGCGTTTAGAGTCTGATCCACAGCACACAAGATCTTTGATTTCTTTGCAAATAAAGATAAGGACATCGTTCCCCTAAGAAATGCTAATTAAACCAGCAGAGGTGTGTGTGTGTGTGTGTGTGTGTGTGTGTGTGTGTGTGTGTGTGTGTGTGTGTGTGTGTGTGTGTGTGTGCGCGCAAGTGTACTTCTGTTTGTGTGTGTGCTCATTAGGAAGTTGTCCTGATATTGGTGTTTGGTTTGTTTATGGGATTATGAGCTGCTGTTGAGAAATCTGTAAATCTGTGTTTACAGATCACTTAACCCTAGAGGACATCTGGCTTTGTCCCTCTCTCCCTCCATATATCTGCTGCTGCTCCTAATTTACTCAGTCTCATCTCAAATCCTTCCCTCTTCTGTGACCCACATGGGTCCTGCATCCGCATTGTCTGTCTCTCTCTCTCTCTCTCTCTCTCTCTCTCTCTCTCTCTCTCTCACACACACACACACACACACACACACACACACACTCTCTCCTTTCTGTGATACCTTCGTTTTATGTATGCAGAGGTAAGAACATGGGAAATGGAGATGAAGAGACACTGTGCCTGAGGCCTGTCAGGCATGTGAAATGCATATTCAACCGTTTAGCTTTTAAAGACATCTGGCAGTCTGAAAATGTCAAAATATGAAAAGGATGATGATTTTGAGAAGTAGAGTGTAGGCTGGAGTTTTATTGCAGTACAGCAGGCAGTATAATGCCATAAACACATTCACATATATACACAGATATAAACAATGGAAATGGGAAAGGTTTTTGATTGCGTGGGAATGTTTTGTGAGATTATACAGATGAGGAGTGAATGTCTCTAAAGGAGAGTACATGGCCGGAGGAGTTTATTTCTTACATCAGCAATTCAGTTAAACATCCTCTGTTGTGTGTGATGAAGTTAGACATGTTTTTTGGAGCAAAAGCTCCCTCCATCAATACAACATCCTCACCCATACAATGAGTCGAACTTGCAGCTTAAATTTAAATAAAAAAACTAAATCTTGGATTAACATATTTAGAGAGTGCATGTGTTTGTGTGTTTGATGTGTGTTTAGGATAAAGAGGACCAGTGGATGACCAAAGTGGTTCCTGGTATGAGTGACTTTGTGCTGCTTCAGCCTCTCCAGTGGAACATGCGGTATGAAGTGGAGATCACTGCCCGCAATGTCAAAGGCCTGTCTGAGCCCACCTTTGTGAAGTTCTCCATGCCACAGAAACCGGATATTACAGGTACATTCACCTCCAGAGCATATTTATGCAATATTTTCCATAGGAGTTGTACCTACTCACCTGCAGTGAAAAGTCTTGATATATACAAATTCGGGAAATAAGTATTGGAGGCGTCAACATTTTTTTCAGTAAATATATTTCTAATGAGACAATTCACATTAAATTTTCACCAGACATCAGTATTAAATCAAGAAATCTGGAAATATAAAGAATTCACAACATTAAAGTCTATAAATTAAGATATGCATAATAAATAATAAAGTGGAATGACAGGAAAAAAAAAGTTTTGAACATGCTAAGAAAACGCAGTTCTCCAAGGCAAGGTAAGGCAAGGAGCCATAAGTTCCTTAAGTAATTCTACCTGCTATCTGTGCAAATGAATATCAGCTGGGTTAGTAAATTGCTGGTTTATAAAAAAAGTCTTTTAGTTACCAAGGTGTCACACAAGAAACATCTCATGACTGTTAAAAGCAAAGAGCTCTCCCAAGACCCTCGGAACCTTATTGTTATTCTTTATATTTGCAGATTTCTTGAGTTAACAGTGATGTGTGGTGAACATTTCATGTGAATAGCCTCATTGGAAATATATTTACTGAAAAGAATGTCGACGCGTCCGATACGTAATTCCCCTACTGTATACACACACACACACACACACACACACACACACACACGCACACACACACACACAGTATATATTTATCCATCTACAGTATATCTACATATATGCTGTATGAGTCATACTTAATGACACATAAATGGATTATTAAATGACTATTGCTCATCAATATTAAATCTCCAATACGGCACATAAAGGCTCACTAAAACTGTTGGTTGTGAGTTGTATGTTCTAGCTAGTGACATATTCTTATAGAAACAGAAATGTTTTCTTACACAAAAATTATCCTCTAATTATAATTGCAAGTAAGGTTCTACATTCTACCCACTAATACTTAGCCAGCCATCACCATCCCTGTCAGACTTTTCACTACCCACAGAAACAATCCTTTTCACTTAACACACATAAGGTCACACTTAATGACATTTAAAAGCATTAAAAGTTTGAGTCATTTAGTCTCAAGAGCTCATTGTTATGAAATGAGCAGCACTGATGAACTATTCAGTGACTCTGAAAAGCTAGCGACTGAATATCTGTGCTCCTGCTATTTGATAGATGTGAAACGGTTCAGTAAGTTCTGTCAGTGGAAGTGGAAGAGCGTAGTGTTGATTGAAGCAAAAAATGTCAGTAGTATTGGAAGCACTGCAGTAGAGAAGCAGAGTGAGTTTGATGAAAAAGGAGGCTGTTCGATTGGCTGTCCCCTCTCATTTTGCATGCTTATTGAAGGCAAAGACCCAGGAGTGCTTTTCAACAAGTTAGTCCTTGTCTTTATTCACACCTCAAAATTACACCCAAATTATATCCACTTTATTCATGACAGTGACTATCACATAGTTGAGTTAGTCTCTTTCAATTAGCTTTTGTTTGACCAAACATGTGTTGAGTCCTCTCAGCAAAATTACAATTAATTTAGGCTTTTTTCCATGATGCTTCAGAAATTATTATATTTTTTTCCCCTTTGGCTTCTTTTTTTTTCTTTTGCAACATCAAGTACACCTTATAATAATGCAGAATTTGATGGCCTTTGTGTAAATGTGTAACAAAATTATAAATCAGGAGAAACCAGTGGGATTTAAAAAATAATAATAATAAATGAAAATGAAAGTCTCAACATCTATCACTCTAGTCATGTCCAGATCCAACATTTGTTAAATACAAGTCTGCACTTGCATCCATCTCAATCCTCCATAACATGACACATTCAGAATGTACATTTCAGATATATAGAGAAATAGTTGATAGATTAACACATTTAAGAAGAATTGTTGATGTGTTATTGATGTACTAAACTGCTTTTTTGTCCACCCACTTGATATTGGACAAAAATCAGTTTGACACCCTTGATTTACTCTTACACCCATATACCTGTATCAAGATTAAAAAATAATATTTTATGGTCCCAATCAAAAGGCAATGATGGCATTAGATTATCCTAACCTGCATTAGAGAGGGATTTGGAGTAGTTGATTTTACAATATAATCAACCTTAATCAATTGGGGCAGTGTGGTGTGACATTTTATAATAAATTATGTCACCAGTGTAAGGGCCTGTTCACACCGGGATGTTTTTCGTCACTTTTTTTGTGTTCACACCCACGCGGGCGACACGCTGAATGAAAGTGCATATTCATTCCCTGACAGTAGATGGCGCTTATTGAAAAGCAGAAATACCCCTGTACACAATGTGGCGCTGCAGAAATGTCCGTCTCTGACACCCACTCATAAGTGAGAAGAAGAAGAGAACCAGTATTTGCATCTTTGCAAAAAGCTGTTCAGACACTATTTGTGAACTGGCTAAAGCATCTATGCATTTTTGCAAAATGTAAGGTATTTGGTGATTTGGCCACTGCACCAAATACTTCTTTAAAGCTAAACCCTAAAAGGTTTTTTTTTTTTATTCCAGAATTTTTTATTGGAAATTTGCATTTTACATCTTATAACACCCCACGCAACAGCCCCAACAACACAATCACAGCCAAAACCAAAAGAATGGGGGAAAAAAAAACAATAACAAACAACCAGAGAAACAAGAAAAAAAGATTATTAGTATTTACCATCTACCTCTCCTCAATCCACCTCCAGGGTGTGTATATCATTGAAGTAGGTAATAAATTGTTGCCATTTTCCCAAAAATGAGTCACCCCTGCCTCTGATGTTATACTTGATTTTTTCAAGTTTGTGGAGCGGTCCAAGACAGCAATATTCTGCGCCGAGCAAGTAATGATGCAAAACCTACAACACTAGCTTGTTTATGGTTCAGAGGCTGACGCTGAGATGGAACACCAAAGATGGCAATCTTTGAGAACGTCGGACATAGTTTCGAAGAAAGAGTTCCAAAGGTTCTGCATTTTGGGACATCAGTACAATCATATGACTGAGGTTACAGGAAGAAAGTTAGCATTTTTCACACATGTCAGGAACATTGGGATATATTTTAGACAGTTTACTCCTCGAGAGGTGAGCCCTGTGGACCACCTTTAAATTGTATGAATCTAAGTTTAGCACAAGACGTGGTGGTATGTATATTATCTAATGCTCTGTCCCAGTAATCATCCTCAAGCGCCAGGCCCAATTCCTCTTCCCAATCACTAATGGTTTTGATGTTGTAAGAATCGTCCTGTGACCAGATCGTTGCATATATCCGCAAAATAATGCCATCCTTATGACGATTCAGTTTGAACACCTCTTCCCATGCAGATTTCGTCAGTAAGGAGGGAAAACCAGTGAAAAGGGAGGAGACACAGTGCCTAATTTGAAAGAAACGGAATGACTAGTATAATTAAGTAAGTTTTAAGCCTCCATGGTGGACGAAAGGTGCGATGTGAAGGTAGAAGAATGTCAAGACTTAAAGGAGCGTGGCCTGAAATATCAATTGGTAGATGTTCAGTGTTTACAACCTGAGAAATTAGAGAGTTATTAATAAAAAAAAGTAATCAATGCGAGAAAAAGATTTATGTCCGTGAGAAAAAAAAATGTTCTCACTGTGGGGTTAAAATACGTACACGGATCAATGTAACTATTCTGAACCATAAAGTCAGAGAATACTTTTGCCATTGCAGAGGGAGCCTTTGTAACTGTACTAGATTTGTCCAAAACTGGGTCAGTAACGTAGTTTAAATCTCCCCCAAATATCAAGAGATGTGTGTTCAAAGCAGGAATTTTTGACAACAAATTCTGAGTAAAAGAAGCATCAACAAATTTCGCCGCATATACATTCACTAGAACTACTGATGTTTGTGAAATTTTCCCTTCCACAATCGCATATCTACCATTTGCATCAGAAATAACTTTATCAAAAGAAAAGGGCACAGTCTTACTTAGCAGAATAGAAACTCCCCTGGACCTGGAATCAAAATTGGAGTGGAACATATGCAATGTCCAGCGAGCTTGGAGTCTGAGTTGATCCCTGAGATGGAGATGAGTTTCCTGAAGAAATGCAACGTCATGTTTTTGTAGCTTTAAATGTGTCAAAACTTAGGAACCTTTAATGAGGCCATTCAGACGATCAAGCTTCGGGTATTTTCCATCAATTTAGACCAATACAGAATGGACAACAGAGAGGTTGATATCAGTAGGAGGGGGGGGGGGGGGGACAAAA
>JAFFST010050790.1:140612-151508 GCA_022414735.1 Noturus placidus | reverse complement strand
GGCCGGGAATCGAACCGCCAACCCTACGATTAGTGGACAACCCGCTCTACCGCCTGAGCCACAGCCGCCCCACAAACTAAATGTACTTCTGTGAAGATGAAGGCAATTCGACATACTACTATTTAATGGACCATAAGTGCTTTGAGTTCATTTGGAGAGGTGTATGCAGTGCCACTCAGCTAGTTTATACATGGTTTAGATCGTCGCAGTTGACATAATCCAGACTTGTTTTCGGTTTTGCTACAGAGACCGGAGATGAACATCAGTCCGTACAGGATTTCAGACTTTGGCTGAATGTGCATGGTGATGATGTACGAATACGCTGCGGTTTCCTTGATTTTGCGTTAATGTCTGCGATCGTAAAAATGGCGGGATCCTGGAGGGACTGGAACATGGTGGAAAACCCTCCTAGACACTGCTCTAGATGTTGTAGATGAGCTGCTCTGGTGTGCTGTGCACTCGCACGTTCAGAGTCACTTCAGCTGAGCCAGCAGCTCATCCAGGAATGCATTTTAAGAACTGGTACATACTTAAATAGTGCAAGTGCCATAAGGGCAAAAGACCTCACTGAAACCAAAAACATGATGGCACATAAGAAAACAAGACAGCCAATCAGAAATCAGATTTGTGTTGCTAATTGGACATGGCCTGTGATCATCACAAAGAAATTGCTGTTCTGGAAACTGCAGATTCTCTGTCAGGTTTCCAGATTCGCTGCTCCGATTGCAGCTTCGCTGTCGGGTTTCCGGATTCGCTGCTCAGTTTCCGGATTTGCTGCACCATTTCCGGATTCGCTGCTCCGATTGAAGATTCGTTGTCGGGTTTCCGGATTCGCTGCTCCGATTGAAGAATCGTTGTCGGGTTTCCGGATTCGCTGCTCCGATTGAAGATTCTCTGCCATGTTTCCGGATTCGCTGCTCCTATTGAAGATTCTCTGCCATGTTTCCAGATTCGCTGCTCCGATTGAAGATTCGTTGTTGGGTTTCCGGATTCGCTGCTCCTATTGAACATTCTCTGCCATGTTTCTGGATTCGCTAGTCCTATTGAAGATTCGTTGTCGGGTTTCCGGATTCGCTGCTCCTACTGAAGATTCTCTGCCATGTTTCCGGATTCGCTGCTCCTATTGAAGATTCGTTGTCGGGTTTCCGGATTCGCTGCTCCTATTGAACATTCTCTGCCATGTTTCCAGATTCGCTGCTCCGATTGAAGATTCGTTGTTGGGTTTCCGGATTCGCTGCTCCTATTGAAGATTCTCTGCCATGTTTCCGGATTCGCTGCTCCGATTGAAGATTCGTTGTCGGGTTTCCGGATTCGCTGCTCCTACTGAAGATTCTCTGCCATGTTTCCGGATTCGCTGCTCCTATTGAAGATTCTCTGCCATGTTTCCGGATTCGCTGCTCCTATTGAACATTCTCTGCCATGTTTCTGGATTCGCTGCTCCTATTGAAGATTCGTTGTCGGGTTTACGGATTCGCTGCTCCTATTGAAGATTCTCTGCCATGTTTCCGGATTCGCTGCTCCTATTGAAGATTCTCTGCCATGTTTCCGGATTCGCTGCTCCTATTGAAGATTCTCTGCCATGTTTCCAGATTCGCTGCTCCGATTGAAGATTCGTTGTTGGGTTTCCTGATTCGCTGCTCCTATTGAACATTCTCTGCCATGTTTCCAGATTCGCTGCTCCTATTGAAGATTCGTTGTCGGGTTTCCGGATTCGCTGCTCCGATTGAAGATTCGTTGTTGGGTTTCCGGATTCGCTGCTCCGATTGAAGATTCTCTGCCATGTTTCCGGATTCTCTGCTCCTATTGAAGATTCGTTGTCGGGTTTCCGGATTCGCTGCCATGTTTCCGGATTCGCTGCTCCTATTGAAGATTCTCTGCCATGTTTCCGAATTCGCTGCTCCTATTGAACATTCTCTGCCATGTTTCCGGATTCGCTGCTCCTATTGAACATTCTCTGCCATGTTTCCGGATTCGCTGCACCTATTGAAGATTCTCTGCCATGTTTCCTGATTCGCTGCTCCTATTGAAGATTTTCTGCCATGTTTCCGGATTCGCTGCTCCATTTCCAGATTCGCCGATTTGTTCTCTGTTTTTCTAGTTATGCTTCTGATTTTGTTAATGTGTCGCATTTACGGCCACATTAGTAATCTGATGTTCAGATTTATTCATTTACTCCACCGATTTGTTTATGTTTATTGTTAATGGTGTAACTATAAAAGCACCAAAGCTGGAAATGTAACTTTTAGCCTGTTTGTGGTTTTTAATTGAAGTGCAATTCAACATGTTCTTCACTGCACAAATAAAAGAGCCAAAAAACACTGCGGAAACCAGTTTCTAAACCAGTTTCTCTACTGGTTGAAGAGTTAGAATTAGTAATCCTCCATGTACCCGAGCTTCTGAGGTGCCTACAAAGTCCACATTCCTGATTTAAAAAATGAATTAGGGAGCACTAAAAGCTGAATCGTTTTGAAAGTCCAAGTAAATGTCAAAGCTGTCAATATTGCTGAGATAATATCACTGCAGGCATTAGAGAAAAAGAGGCCAAGTACAACTAGTCTCAACCACCATATGTGTGTCCTTCATTGCACTATGCAGTCAATCCTCAATGTCAACACATTTTAAAATCATGCAAAGGGAAAAGAGTGACTACAGTACTCTGGGTTATACGCTGAGAAATTAATACCAAGCATTAGGATCAATCTGAAATGTTCCAACTATAATAGTGTTATTATGGGCAGTTAATCCCAAATGATCCAGATCATGAACCCAAAAGCACTACAGCGCATAACTGACTCTCAATGACTACATTAAGAGTCAATGAAACATGGACTATGCAGTCCACTGTGCAAGTCGTGTCAGCTAGCGGGCGGCAGGGGTGAAACAAAATGGTGGCAGGGTATAAAAAGGCCATGTCGGCTTTCGGCATGATGGGAAAATATCGTCGAATAAAATGGTCCAGGCGCAGAAAAGAGCCATTGTAGAGTGAGTCAGCTTTTAAGCGCTCTGGCAAAACACCCAGGAATCACTTCGCTTAATTTGCCAAGCATAACTCAAACGAGAGGGAGCTGGAGAGAGCCGGACAGAGACGGAGATTAAGATAAGTGTGAACAGACAGTAGAATCGTCCTCGAGCGAAGGTCTGAAATGTGCTGGCCAATCACACCAGGTGCTTAGAACAGATTAGAACGACAGAAGACGGAGAAAATAAGCAACTCATAGTTTGTGGTGAAGCAAGTGAGGCACAAAATGTTTGAACAAAAAGACCCTTGTGGATTTCTCTCCCTCATTTTATTTTTATATACAGTGGGTATGTTTGTAATACCAAAGAGCCTGCAAAATAATACATTTAATAAATAAAGCTATGAAAGAAATAGTCTACTCTATAAGTACGGGGTCAGCGAGTGCTCTAGAAAACACACCAATAAAACAAAGTATGAAATAAATTTACAGATATAAATAAATAGGAACAGCTAGAAGACCAATTCTAGTTCCAAGAGCATAAGTGTGTGTGTGTGTGTGTGTGTGTGTGTGTGTGTCTTGTCTGATATGTAATATGATTTTTCTGGCACGGCTGTGTTTCTCTTGGTTTGGAGATCAGGAAATAGTTGTTATTCAGTGCACAAAGCTGGCTGAGATTTCTATACGCTATGTATGTGTGTGTGTGTGTGTGTGTGTGTGTGTGTGTGTGTGTGTTCCAGAATTGTGCTCCATATACAATGAAGTGAATTTAGAGTGATCATGGAAAGCAGACCCACATGTTGAAAGAGCAGTCCCCCATCAACAGCATCTGTAAAGTACCACATGATCACCCCCCCCCCACACACACACACACACACACACACACCCCCATACTGAGTGAGGTACAGAAAAACCTGATATCTCACAACACAACTTATATTGGAAGCCTGGGGGCAGTTCCTGAAATATCTCAAAACGTGATTAAAACATGCGAATACACAAGGCAAATAGAAAACAAGCGCTCGGCTCAAGCCAGTGACACGAATTCAAGATGAATTCATAAATACGTTTGAATGGGGGGAGGGGAAATAAATAAATAAATAAATAAATAAATAAATAAACAAACAAACAAACAAACAAACATTCACTTTCACACTGGGTCGAGGTTCCTCCATAGAGACAGGTTAATCATCCTAAACTCCTCATTTACAACCCCACGACTCCTAATACCCTCTTTCTATTGATTAATCTAGTAAATTCTTAATTAAAATTTAATATCCTTTTAAATATATTATTTGATATTTATATTTTCATTGAATTTGGGAAACCACTTGTTGTTGTTTTGAACTATTTCAATTGCGTTTGTTTGATTTGTTCATTGCAAACAGCTGAAAGTCTGTAAATGTCGACAATAAACCTGACTTGCAATGGGGGGGGGGGAGGGGGGGTCATTTTGATTACAACTCTAAGTGTGTTTTGAGTAAACAGGCTTTCCTTTCTCAGTACAGGACACTCCAGATCCGGCGAGAGATTAGTCTGCTTCCATTAGAGTCTCGGTGAAAAAAGGTCTTATCTGTGAGTAAGTCTACAAGTTGCTGGTGAGAAGACGTGCGTGTGTGAATGCGCTCGCGAGGGACTGAAAGACAGTGGAGGAAAACTGCTTCTCTAGCTTCTTCTCTTCACAAAGGAAAATTATTTTTCAACCTCCATTTTTGCCCTCGCAGCTTAACTTACAAACAATAGGACACGTTTGAGAGTGTGTGCGTGTGCGTGCCAACATGTGTTTCATATTTCCGTCGCAAACACAATAAATACTGAATGGCACCTGATGGGGGCACTGTGGTTCTTTACCCAAGCCTTAATCTTTCCTCCACTCTTTCTTCTCCCTCTGCCTTTCCTTCATTATTATCCCATGCTCTTTCACAGTTTCTCTTTTGCGTTTGTCTGTTCACAACATGCCACTTCTCTTGATCTATTTTCTTGGTGCTGTGTCACACAAAAATAAAACTGCAAATAGTAAATCAGTTTTAATGTGAGCTTTTGTTCCGTATGGTCATCCATCTGGATCAGAATAGATGAATTGATTGTGTGTGTGTGTGTGTGTGTGTGTGTGTGTGCGTACGCGCTATTTGGGCTCACTGTCAAAATGGCACTCGTTAAAAGCTCATCAGAGCACCACACATTTGTGGTTGTTGAACTCCAACGGATCCAAGCTTAACTTGTGTCATGCTGTACTGGCACTCAAGTGTCAATCAACCCTTAATGCTATCGGATTGGAGCTTAAAACCGAGCTGGACTGGTGTGTGTGTGTGTCGCTAGAACTTGATGCAAGTTGATGTGGGACTTATGGGGATGTGTGTACAAGCTATTGCAAGGACGAATGTGTGTGTGTGTGTGTGTGTGTGTGCACACAGTGGGCATACCCAGACTCATTTTCATTGGCAGGTTCTCTTTGCTGGCCGCCTCTACGAGCTGCCTCCTCACCTCCATCACCGCCTCCTTCTGCTTAGTGACGAGCATCGTTTCCCATAGCGACCGCGCTACGGCAGACCTGTGGAGCAGAGGTCGAAAGAGGTCAATTGCGGCTGAACATGGGTCAGTAATTACTCTGGCTCAGCCCTGGATCTAATACAGTTTCATTGTGCAGTGGAGCAAGAGGACGGGGCACCACCCTGGACGGGGTGCCAACCCATCACAAAACTCAATCACACACTCTCACACTACGGACAATTTGGAAACGTCAATCAGCCTACAACACGCGCCTTTGGACCGGGGGAGGAAATCGGAGTACCCGGAGGAAACCCCCGAAGCACGACAGGACTTCACTCGCACAGGGCGGAGGCATGAATTGAAACCCCAAACCCTGGAGGTGCGAGGCAAACATGCTACAATAAGCCACCATGCCCCGACCATCTTATTTTTAAATAAATAAATAATCGTCTATAAAAAAATTTAAGTAAGAGCGGATTCCATCTTCCTGTCAGTTTTACAGTGAATAGCAATGGACAGATGAAATCACGGACACCTGACGATAATCAGAAAAGTATTTTAAGCATGCATATATCGATATTGTACTGTCCTATCGTCAAGCCTGTATGCAACACGAGGTCAAACCTCCTAACCTCATCCTAATTTCTGATCCATTAATCAGAAAAGCTTTGGGGAGGGATTAACTGTGTTAATTGAAATTAAACGTGCCTGATACACCACCTGCCCTGCACACTCACTACAAACATGTAGCAACGTAAAGCTGCGGTAATGCACACTGTCTATTAGTCATGAACTCACCTAAGTTCAAGGGTCATTTCAGCCATTCCAAGAACAGAATAAGGGGGAAACATGTTTACATATGTGTGTGTGTGTGTGTGTGTGTGTGTGTGTGTGTGAGTGAATGTGTGTGTATGTGAAGGAAGGGTTTTATTTTTATTTGTCACGAACTAAATGCTGCGTAACCCATTACCGTCCAGTCCGCTGCAGTTCACGGTCATAGTTTAGATGGGAAGATTTGACCACATGGATACAAGCGAATCAATCCATGATGTCTTTTCCCTCATCCGTACTCCAGACATAATGTGTGTGCATGGGCTTATGTATAGCCAGTCATATAGCAGTTCACACTATTTCAGAGACTGTGTAATAATGTGTAAAATAGAGAGAGAGAGAGAGAGAGAGAGAGAGAGAGGACATGATGATGATGATGATGAAGAAGAAAATGAGAATAAGAGATCTACCAATGTATGAGGTTGGGAGAAGGACGAAGAAGGACGAAGGCGAGTGGAGCATGCGGGGGTGTCTCACTGGCACACAATCCAAATGTTGAATCGCCTATGTTTTTCTTTTTCTCCACCCCCCCCCCCCCCCCCTTTCTCTCTAACTGTTGCCATGTGTTGCATCTCAGTTGTAATATGTTCCAGACGGGGTCCTGGCAGAAAGACCCCGACTCCGCCAAACTCCATCACTCCCGAAAAAAACGAGGTTAAATAAGCAAGAAAAAGAGGGACAAAAGTTGAGCGGTTTGGAGTTGGACTTGTTTTTAGTCTATTGTAAACCTACACAAGAGAAGTTTTGAGAAGAGTCACGTTGTGTCAGCTGACTCAGCCTTTACTATGTGGAGAGAGAGAGAGAGAGAGAGAGAGAGAGAGAGAGAGAGAGAGAGCGAGAGAGAGAGAAAGGGAGGGAGAAAGGGATGAAGGCTTCTGTAAAAATGCTCCCCCCCCACAACAGTCTGTGTATGCTGGTGTGTATAGTATCCATGCGTGTAAGCATTGTGGTGTCCGGTGTAATGACTCTGCATGTCACATGCAGATGTACACATAGTCAGCATGGTTCAAATACCAGAGTTAAGACTGGGCCCTGTGTGTATGTGCGGCAGTGTGGGTGTGGGTCCGAGCGAGTTTTCCAGGAAGGCGAGGGGTCCAGATGCAATGCAATATGGTTCCAATTTACCCCAAAAATCTGTCCTTTTCACTCCTTCCATCCCCCATTTCTTTCTACGGTTTTCACCAGGCTACACGGTCCGGCCATGGGGATAAATGAGTAAGTGCATAAGAGTGTGTGTGTGTGTGTGTGTGTGTGTGTGTGTGTAAGTAATGTGAAGACTGTTTTCTGTGAAAACATCAAAATGTTGAGTCAAGTATTTCCACCCTTCTCTTTCTTTCTTAATTTTGTCCCTTATTCATCTGTCTGTATGTGTGTGTGTGTGTGTGTGTGAGTGAGAGAGAGAGAGAGAGAGAAGTGTGTGTGGGGGGGGGCAGTTGAACTCTTCCTGGAAATCCATGACCGAGCAGTAAAGAATGAGATTTAACTAAATATTACTGAAACCCATCAAATCTTCAGCCTACGCATGCAGATGTATACACACAGCCACGGAGTCATCACACACTCATTCATAAACCCAAACTGACCTGTGACAGAGCTGCAGCTTGAACACGGCAAACCGGGGGTACACCCAGGGCTCGTGGGGCGCAAACAGGGGTCAGCAAGCACAAGGGCTATTTTACAACATGACAACAAAGTCCAGATCGCCGTTTATATTGAGCAAACCGTTCCTAAACACCGAAACACTGTACGAACCGCACCGCTTATACACCACAGATATGGAGGCCGTTTCTCTTTTTAAGGAACCTCTACTCACGCTCTACAGACATGACAAGAAGTTTAGAGTCATGTTTGTCAGGAGTTTTTTTTAAATGGGATTTTTTATAAACGATCAAGACTCTCGACCATTCACGATGTTCCACATGCAAATTCACATGAAAAGCCATACAAACTGGGCAGTAGTAGCTCAGTGGTTAAGACGTTGGGTTACTGATCGGAAGGTCATTAGTTCAAACCCCAGCACTGCCAGGATGCCACTGTTGGGCCCTTGAGCAAGGCCCTTAACCCTCAACTGCTCAGATGTATAAATGCAAGTCGCTCTGGATAAGGGAGTCTGCCAAAGATGCTGTAAATGTAAAAAGCACAGGCTCTAAAGGGTCGGTTTTTGCCACCCATCACTTGTGTATCATCATCATGACCTTCCTGCAAAAGATCATCCGCTTTGCATCAGAGAAACCAGGAGGAGACTGGCTGATCCTTTTGGCGATTTCTCTTTTGCTGCTTTTCATGGGATCAAAAAAAAAGTAAGGAATCCTGAAGAAAGAGCTCATCGACAATCTCGGCCATTTGGAATCCCATGAAATGAACGACGTGTAGTGCTCACATCAAACATCAGAATGGGGAAAAAGTGATTTCAGAGGCGTTGACTGTAGTGTGGATGGTGGTTCCAGAGGGGCTGCTGAGTATTTCAGAAACTGCTTTGGGGATTTTTCTTGCAAAATAGTTTCTAGAGAAACACAGAATGGTACAAATCCCAAAAAAAATGCCTCGTTGATGAAACGCTCATTGGAGAATGGCCAGACGTAACTCAAATGGCCAGTTTATTGTGCTCCGTTCCCATCAGACAGGAAGTGGAATGCAAGGCTACAGTGGGCACCACTAATAAACACATAGTGCAAGTGATATAAACCAAAGCAAGTCAATAAAAAGAAAAACTAAAGCAAGCTTTAAACATTAGTTAAATTGAAGTACAACCAAAATTCCGAAAAAAAGTTGAGACAGCATGGAAAATGCTAATAAAAACAAAGAGGAGTGATTAGTAAATGTACTTTGACTTCAGTTTAAACAAAATAAAAGTATAAAGACAACGGATTCGATGTTTTACCTAATCTACTAGTTTTTTGAAGATAAATGTTTATTTTAAAATTGATGCATGCAGCATGTTCCAAAAAGGGTAGGACAGGGGGCAATGTGAAACAGGTGAGGCAATCGTCTAATCATAGTATATAAGGAGCCTCCAAAAAAGGCCTTCAAGAGCAAGGATGGGTCGAGTCTCGCCAATCTGCCAACAGATGAGTCAGTGAATAATCCAACACTTTGAGAACAACATTCCCCAAAGACAAATCTGTAGGATTGTGGGCATTTCACCTTCTACAGTGCACAATATAATTAAAAGATTCAAGGAATCTGATCAAATCTTGGCGTGTAAAAGGCAAGGCCGAAAACTACTTCTGAATGCGCATGATCTCCGATCCCTGAGACGTCACAGTCTTAAACATCGTCATGAGTCTGTAATGATTTCCTGACATGTGCTCGGGAATGATTTGGTAAACCTGGTGTTAGTCAACACCATTCACCGCTGCATCCACAAATGCAAGTTGAGGCTTTACTATTCAAAGCAGAAGCCATACATCAACACTGTCAAGAAGCTCCGCCCACTTCTCTGTGCTACATCCTATAGAAGATGGACAGTAGCACAGTGGAATCGGGTTTTGTGGTCCGACATTTCAAATAGTTTTGGGACAAAACAGCCATCGTGTTCTCCGGACCAAAGAGGAAAAGGAACATCCAAGCTGTTATCAGTGTCAGGTCCAAAAGCCAGCGCCTGTCATGGTATGGGGGTGTGTCAGTGCCTATGGCATGGGTAATTTGCACATCTGTGAGGGTATCATTAATGCAAAAAGATATGTATACTTTTTGGAGCAACATATGCTGCCATCCAGAGCAGCACAACGCCAAATCACATTCTGCCTGGATTACAAGCGCATGGTTGCGTAAGCAGAGAGTGCGGGTGCTAGCATGGCCTGATAGAATGGCCTAGCATGTATGGTGCATTATGAAGTAAAAAATAAGGCAACAAAGTCCCTGTACACTTTCTCAGCTGAAGAAATGCATAATGGAAGAATGGGGGAAAATTCCGCTTGCTAAACTTAACCAACTGGTGTCTTCACTCAGTGTCCAAACGCTTAATGAGTGTTATTAAAAGAAAAGGTGATGTTACACAGTGCTAAATAATCGGCTGTCCCAACTTTTTTGGAGTGTGTTGCAGTTGTCAAATTTGAAATAAATTGAATTGTACTTAGATGCAAAAGCTAATACAAAATCCAGACTAGATAAAACACTTCAGAAACGCTTTCAGTGAGAATATACTTGGATTATAAATGATCACGAGAGGGGGGAAAAAAAGCCATAAGAGTTTGGAGAACATGTTGGAGACTTAAGCAAATGTGAGAAGAGTTTCTCTGGTCAGGTGGAACGTTTTGACCTTGGAAGAAAGGAAACTCAAAACCCTGAGTAGACCATCCCAGTGAGGCACTGGAGCATGATGGTGGTAGTATCATGTTGTGAGGATGCTTGCCATCAGCAGGGACTGGGAAATTGTTCAGGGTTGAGGGCAAGATGGATGGAACCAAATACAGCATACTGCTACTCTGGAGTGGTTCAAAACCAAAAACCTAAATTAGTCAAATGGCCGGTGTAAAAAGCCGCTGACAGCAAACTGAATGTGAAATTCGCTGTTCACCAACCATCTCCATCCAATCTGACAGAGCGTGAGTAATTTTGCCAGGAAGAATGGGAAAAATATCAGGATCCAGATGTGATGTACAAATCTGATAAACAC
>JAFFST010050790.1:118620-137793 GCA_022414735.1 Noturus placidus | reverse complement strand
TATATATATATATATATATATATATATATATATATATATATATATATATATATATATATATTTAGAAAAGTTTAATTTCATTAATTTTGAAAGCATCTTTGCTTTCTAGTTTTTTTTCTGCCCCAGGCAGTGCATAATACTGCATGTATATTATATACAGAAATATCAGTATACATTTTTTGCTTTCTATTGCAGTTCTTATTGCAACGTGTACTTTGTTGTTAACAATCCTCTCATTCCTGTGCACACAAATAATTTATAATTGTAATTTATCGATTTGTATAGCGCTTTTTACAATGGTACATTGTCTCAAAGCAGCTTTACAGAAATATCATTTTTACATTTACAAGCGACTTACTAATGAGACCACATTCACACACCAATGGTAGCAGAGCTGCATGCAAGGTGCTAGCTTGCCATCGGGGGCAACTTAGGGTTCAGTGTCTTGCCCAAGGACACTTCGGCATGGGATCACCCGGGCCGGCATTCGAACCGCCAACCCCACGATTAGTGGATTAGTGGACAACCCGCTCTACCGACTGAGCCACAGCCACCCCAAATGTGATGCAAGCTTAAACTTTTCTTTGCTACGCTCAAATTTGAAGTGGTGATTAATGCATTGTTGTGCACATATACCATTTATATCAATACAAACTATGTCCAAGCACAAAAGAAACAATTCATATTCCAAACTCTCCCACCTGCTACTCAGTGCGTCATCTGCGTTTCCTGAGCAGCAAATTTGAATGATCAGACAACAACCCCACACACACGAATACAGCAACTACGCACAAGCAAATTACACTGACTACGTTTACATGGACAGCAGTAATCTAATTATTGAGCTTATTCTGTATAAGACAATAGCGTGATTAAGGTGTTTACATGTCTGTAATACACTTCGATAATGTGACTAAAACAGGAATACTCCACATGTCTTAATTCCATTTGTGCTTACTTCGAGTGTGACTTATTCGGATTAAGGTCACCAATAATCGCTGCTTACATGCTACTTTCTTAATTTCGGATTATTGTTGTCCATGTAAATGTACTAAACTGTCTAGAGGGGTTATTCACTACCAATCAGAAATATATGTGTCCAAAACAGAAACGCATACAAAATGACCTATATTTATAATATAAATGTGTTCCAAATGTCACATTAATATCCATCAAAAAGATCTAACTCAAGTTGAGAAAAGAAGCTATCTATGACGTAATATCCCTTTTGAACCAACCCAAAAAACACAGAACAAAACAACCCCTGACACATTTTCTTCTGTTTAATGACATTGAAACAGATTTGCGATGGATCTGAAGCCAATCCAGGGAACAGTAGGTGTGATGTGAGGATGCACCCTGTTTGGGACATGGTGCCAGTCCCATCAAAAGTCACCATGCACGCACAAATTCGCACGCTCGTTCACACATGGGGGAAATTTAGAAAATGCTGGACTGTTTTTTAGAGCTTTAAGGAAAGCCGTAGATGTAGGCTGGGAGTACTGGGAGAACATGTGAAAAGCCAGACAGACAGTAACCCAAGTGCAGGCTCGAACCTGGGAGCCTTACTTCATCTTCAGTAACCGCTTGATCTTGGTCAGTATACCAGTGGGAGCTTATACCTGGGACACTGGCCCAAGGCAGGTATATACGTCTGTCTCTTTCACTCAACACTTCGGTTTTGATCCCTCGAGAACGAGACCATGGGTGCATTTGAAAATAGGTCGAGCATGCAAAAAGTGGAGCTGAAAATCGATTCCCAAATGAATAATGGCAATCCTGTGATTGAATTGGACCGAACATCACTGCAACTGAAAATGTCATCTATTCTTAAAATGTACTGACAGCAGCTTTCTAGGCAATAGGACTGTGAGTGAATTTCCTCCTAGTGGGGTGCTTTCTTCCCTTCAAAAGGAGTAGAGATTACTCTCTTGGCATTGCACGCCTTCATTCCCTAAAGTATTTCTGGGGCTCTGAATTCCCGTATAAAAGGTTGCCATAAAGGTGCTTTATGGCCGGTCTGTTTGGCCATGCTGGACTCATGATGCTGAAACCTGCTCTCTTCTTTCAAAGGCCTCTTGAGTAGCAGGCCCAAGGAGCATCCCTGGCACATAGGATATGTTTTGCAGGGTTGAATTACACGTCCAGCAAGGCAAGTTGTCCTAACTAGACTTACCGTGTACTTTACCCATTTGTAGCCTGGAGAGTTCTAGAACAAAAGATGTAAAACCTCCTTAAACGCATTGAAACTTCATCCAAAGTCATAAAAGACCCCAGATAAACATCTAAGGAACTGCATGCCTCAATCACCTCAGATAAGGTCAGCATTCATGATTGCACCATTAGAACGAGACTGGGCAAAAACGGAATCCATAGAAAACACCTTGGGGGGAGGGGGAGGGGTTTTTTTTTAAGCCATTTGGTGATAAAATTCTATGGACTGATGGGTCGAAAGTGGAAAGTTTTCGGAAGACATGTGTCCCTTTACATCTGTTGTAAAGCTAGATGTAAAAAGATGGTGGTGGTAGTGTGAAGGTATGGGGATGCTTTACAGCTTCAGGGCCTGAGCGACTTGCCATAACTGACAGAACCATGAATTGTGCTCTCTACCAGAAAATTCCTGAAGGAGAACATTCAAGTAATCAGTACCTGATCTGAAACTCAAGCGTAACTGGGTTATGCATCAAGGCAATGAGAATAAGTCCACCTGTGAATGGCTCAAAAGAAACAAAAATAACGTTTAGGAGCCACAAAATCTGACTTGAACCCCACTGAGATGCTGTGGCAGGACCTTAAAGACATTAAAGAGCTCAGCTCAAGCTGAAGAACCCTCCAATGTGACTGAATTAAAGCAATTCTGTAAAGAAGCGTGGGCCAATAGTGAAAGACTGATCTCCAGTTATCAGAAGTGTCTGGTTGCTGCTGAAGGTGGCACAATCAGTTAGGTTTAGGGGCAATTACACACACACACACACGGTCTACATGTCACATTGAACTCATTTAAACACATCTGCCTTTATTTATCAGAGTCTATCCACAACCTTATGAAAACTCGTGAGAATGGATCCCTTCAAAACAAACCGACTAAAACGCCAACCCACGGCAGCTACTATTACAAAGACACACACAGAGGCATGTCTCACACAACCGCACATGAAAATACAGAGAAAACCTCTACTGTACAAACTAAATTAAAGTAGTGCTGCCCTCACACTGCTAGTAAAAATTCCAGCGCTCTAGCAGGTCAAGAAGAACAATTCTCCATTCAGCAGTCTGACGTGTGTGAGGTCTCCCAGTTCAAGTCAAACCCAGTGACCACCCATACCTCCCCAAACACACACACACACACACACACACACACACACCATGCCAGCCGAGCACCTCAAACCTACAGCTACTGTAAGGCACTCCAGTATTACAAAGGGAAATAGCCTGCAATCAGGAGAGCTAAATTAACCAGACCTACTATTAGAAGTCAAAAATATAATCTTTTTATAAATATTATATAGACTTTTTCGCTATGCATGCCTAGAACAACACAAAAGGAGTCATTAAATGTATGTCACAGCAGAACAGAATATGGGTGAGGCCCACCAGAAACAATAATAATAATAGCAAAAGAAAGAAAACCTAAGCCAGTACAATCCAGGGGTCTCATTTATCAACCGAGCATACACAGCGCTTCGTGCATAAAGCCGTGCATATGCAGGTTTCTATGCATAGTGTGATCTATTGTGTGTGTGCATGATGATGTGCTTATATTTCCACATACTTCTGACTATAGCGGGTAAACTGATAATGAGGAGCTTCAGTCCCACCCCCTGCCAATGGAACGTCAAATAAAATCGCATAAAAAGAAGGTCTAAAGATGGACTGGGCCGCTGCCTTTGCGGAAGGATGAGCATGAGGAGTGGATCATCATTCGGTTTAGTTTGTCCGGTACAGTCTTAGTTGATCTCTACTCTTGGAAGTTTTCACCACAGGTACATTTCGAAAAAAACTTTGAGAGAGGTCTGGGATTTCTGGGCGGCTGTGGCTCAGGTGGTAGAGTGGGTTGTCCACCAATCTTAGGGTTGGTGGTTCGATTCCCAGCCCACGTAACTGAAGTGTCCTTGGGCAAGACACTGAACCCCAAGTTGCATCCCGGCAGCTCTGCTACCATTGGTGTGTGAGTGTGTGTGTGTGTGTGTGAATGGGCTTTGGATAAAAGTGCTATATAAGTGCAGACCATTTTCCATTTCCCAACACAAATCACATAATCGCTCCCGCCGGGGTTTCGCGATCGCAGAAATGAACGCAAAAATCATGCAAGCTCTGCAATATACGGAGAGGCTTGCAATTTTTCCAAAACGGCCACAGATTTTGGGTTGAGACGCTTCACGTGACGTTCGGCCGAAGCCCCTCTTCGATTCACGTGAGTCGAACAGGAGTACGGCTAAAAGGTCTCACTGTGAAACAAACATCTCTGTGAAAGAGCGTGCAAAACAAGTTCGTGCGATTGTGATTTCGCAAATTCGAGTAGTTTTTCACAAAAAAAATAAATAAATCTGCAAGCTGCACTGTAAATTTGGAAGAAATGCCACAGCAATCACAAAAAACCCCCTGGAAATACTGTTCGTTCAGATCGCTACCGCCACAATACATTTCCAGACCAACACTTCTAAGAGTAATCGGGACAACAGAATACAGAAATGCTTATAAATTCTTTTTTAAATCTTATTTATTTATTAGACAAACTACTCGTAAAAGTGCCAAAGTAACCATTTGTGTTTTGCTCTACTTCATCTCCGCAGACCTTTCTGCATTCTCCCTGTCGTCTGTAACGAGCAGCGCCACGGGCCGACCGCTTGGCTTTTTAAAAGGAAGTCGTTTACCCTATATGGCGATTTGGGGGCGTTCCTCTATGCAAATCATAAATATAAACACATTATAAATATATATAAATATAAATCCGATACACAAAGAAACAAACAAATAAATAAATAAATCATGTTCATAATTGGGAATCATAATCTTTGCGTACATTCTGCACACACACATTTGTGTCATGATGCATGCTGGCCAATAGGACAGGGACAAAATGTACGTGTTGATGTAAAGATCATGTTAGGAGTTTAAAAGGTCTGGGACGGTTGGATGGCAGAACAATCCCACTGACATCTTGAGGAAAAATGAAGACCTCCGGATTTTTCACGACCCTGACCTGGATAAAGATGAATGACTCAATCAAATGTATAAATTAACTGAATTAATGCATTTAGATCAATTCCGTCATGATTCCTCCTTCAAGCAGCGTGGTCTAAGCGCGAATGCGCGAGCACCTGCTTTTCCGATGTTGACATTTCAAACACATGTATGTTTCTGCTATGTCTCCTCCCTGTTCCGTCATTGGTTATTGTGTCACGTGTGTCTGCATTGCCCTCAGCCGTCAGGCATTACGAGGCTGATAAAGTCGGCATATATACCGCGCGCCTCCCAGCAAACGACGCGGATTATTGAAGTAGAGTTAAATTAGTTGAGTCATAGTTTTGATTCCTTGTCATAAGTCATCGTCTCAGTTCATGTTTTGTTTATCGTTGGATTTAGTTCACGCTGGGTTATCCGCTCCCAGTCTCTCGCTATAGTTTACGTTTGGTTTTGTTTCTCGACCATGTTTTTGTGATCTCGACTCAAGATTCCTGCCTAGCCCGTTATTGCCTGTTTGCCGATCGCCTGACCTATTGCCTGCTTTGGATTACTCTTATGGATTACGTTTTTGGATTTACTGCCAGAGTCTCTTTTAAATAAAACTGTCCTAACTGCACTTGCATCCAGTCCTATCTTCATTACGTCACGCCTTGTGACATGCAAACATTTGGAGATAAAATAAATAAATAAATAAATAAATAAGCAATGTTTATTCATAAGAAAGGATTATAAGAAAGGGCGTAAGAAAGATAATAAGAAAGCCGCCCATAAGAAAGGGCGGCTGTGGCTCAGTCGGTAGAGCGGGTTGTCCACTAATCCACGAATCGTGGGGTTGGCGGTTCGAATCCCGGCCCGGGTGATCCCATGCCGAAGTGTCCTTGGGCAAGACACTGAACCCTAAGTTGCCCCCGATGGCAAGCTAGCACCTTGCATGCAGCTCTGCTACCATTGGTGTGTGAGTGTGTCTCATTAGTAAGTCGCTTTGGATAAAAGCGTCTGCTAAATGAATAAATGTAAATGTAAGGATGCGCTTATGTCTTTACTCATCCTCATGTCCCTTCCTTGAGTCTTAGCCTCACCTTCTGTGTAGAAAAGTACTCACCTGGCTTCTCATATGCGCAATCTGAAATGGAAATTCAAAACACAACGCAATTGACTTTGCTCTAAGTAGCTTAGGGGGTGGAAATTAAAAACGTAGACCTGCATCACATGAAGCACCTATGTGCTCCGGAGTGAATTAAAAAAAAAAAAAAACCCTTGATACATCATTAATGATAGTAAACATTGATTGATGCTTGGACAGAGGGTCTTGGTGTCAAGGAGGTACCAATTAAAGTACTGAGAAGAAACCAATAGAATCATGAGGTACATTTGCTGTGCTGAAAGTAGTCTGGTTCTCCTCTAGTGAACTTAAAGAACGCCACCTCCCACTGAGCATAAAGAGGAGGGGAAAAGCCGAGCCACCCAGAGTGAGCAAGCGAGAGAGAGAGAGAGAGAGAGAGAGAGAGAGATTTTGCCCACTCGAACCACATGAGAGGCAAAGGGAGGAGGAGAGGAACAGATGACGAGACCCGCCTGAGCGTAGAGAACACGACGGGTACTAGAGGTAGACATATACCATGCACAGACTCATGAGGCATGCATGTGATCTCGAAGACCTTGTCTCAAATGGATTAAGTCCAGAGGTTGTCCTTCAAGTCTGTGTGGACCTACAGTACAGGAAACACAAGCATTTAAGTCCGTGCTTTACTACATTCCGGGATGTTGTACGAGTTCGTTAGTGTACAGTTGCACGGCAATGCTCCAATAAACTTGTGTTTTGATATTTTTCATCATTTTCTTATTCAGTGACCTTATCTCAATATTCACACTACTTTAAACAGTCCGCTGAGTTTTCTGCGATCGTGGTGGTCAAAACCGCTCGATTTCCCCCCAAAAACGTGCGGTGCAACACGCAGAGTGTTGTTTTTGTTATGAAAAACTACTCGAATTGGCGAAATTGTAATCGCACAAAAAGGCTTTGCACGGTCTTTCGCAGTGATGTTTGTTGGCGAGACCTTTAAGCTGCAGGGTTGTGACGATAGATGATGATATCGGGGATCAGCGATAGACAGAGATACGTCGAGATGATATTTGAGACTCGTTTCCCCCGCTGTTAACAATCCAACATCGCACTGCTAAGTACAAATCTATGCTATGTATACAGCATCTGTGTGTACGTAGGTAATCATGCAATATATCTTTGGAAAGCTACGATTCATGTGATTCGAGTGAAACTAATCATTTCAAGATCACAACAGCAGCTACAATCAATCGCATCTCTTAGACCACCGACATACAAACAAACAATTACAAATTTGATGTAACTCACATATGACGGCTCATAGCAGTCCACCGATCGATAACATCCCAACAACTCTGTTTAGCTGTTCTCATGTTCAATGAACGTGAACAAAAGGGGGCTTTGTCTGAATTTGTGCTTTGATAATGTCACATGACATGTCTCGGCCCAAATCGGAGGACAATCTGTGGTAATTATGAAAAAAATTGCAAGGTCCTCGCAATGTTGTGGAGATTGCTTGATTTTGCGTTAATTTCTGTGATCGGAAAAAAAAGAAAACCGCGATATCCTGAAGGGACTGTATAAACACCTAGCTTTTGCGAGTGCTCATAGCTGCGGTAGCAATAGCAACAGGTTTTGGGTCAGGGATAGGGGGACGGGCGATATGACAATCTTAGATCGTGAATGACTTGAACGTCTCCATGATCTGTTTTTACAGAGAGAGATCGCACCGTATACTAAACGCAGTTGGTCAGTTGTGATCTGAACGCTCGGACAACCAACCATAGCAAGTTTGATATGCAAAGGCAAGCCTGGCCGACCGAGGAAACATGACACACAAATTTGTTTAAACAAAAACGTTTGGTTGCTTGTTCACTAACTTGCAAAACAGTCCACACATAAAACCGAGAAACCAAAAAAATGTGATCGATCTGTGGCGTTGCAGTAACCCCCACATTTGAAGTCACCCCAAAACAAGGTCATTTGTGAATTGTAGTAACCCCTATCTAAGAACCAGGACAACCTACAGCCTTGCTGACATCACCAGCACATGCAAATGAGGCTCCAAATGCACTGTGGATGCAATGAGATTTCAGACATGCATACCAGCCCATGATATACTCATTATCACTCAGGCGGTCTTTAATATGGTGTACAGTATCAGACTGTTCGATACAAGGTTCTTGATTCGATACACCTGCATATTGTACACTATATTCAACAGGCTGTATAATAAAGTGGTCTATTCCTCATAAAATACCACTTATGGAAGATGTAATCAACTTTTAAACCTAATCAAACCCACACTGCCTCTGAAAGTAACTTCCTTTTGTTCTTGAATCAGAATAGGCAACAACGGCAGTGTGGTGCAGAACTATGTTTCCCATCAGCCTCAGCACATCACACGTACTTGAGACAAGTTATAAACTAATCAGCACTTGTATTTAAAGTGCACCTATTATGGTTTTTCAGATATTACCTTACATGCAGCGTGTTATAGAGCCGTTTTTGAATGTAAAAAGTTTGAAAAGTTTCAAAAATCAAAGCGCAGGACAAACGGAGTTATTGACTCCTAAAAGAAGGCAGCGATTCTGAACAGCTGAAATGATTCGTCAGTGATTCCAGACTTACTTCCTGTACTAACCTCCGTAGGCTTCTTCATTGGCTGCTCGCTGACAGACGGAGCTGAAACTCGTGACAATACTGGCCGTTTCATTTTCAGCACACACTGACTTGTGATTGGCCTACCAACACACTGGGACATCTGACCAATCAGAACAGAGTATGCTCTCTGAAAGAAGGAGTTTAGAGCGAATCATTTAACAAGTCATTTGTGAGACTGGTGGGGGGGCGGGGTAATATTGCAGTTTAAATTATGAGCACATTAAAGTGTTTTTTTTTTATTTTGGATGCAAGTAAATCTAATGTATGAGAGCTTTTAAACAGAATTCGGCACGTGTCAAAACTGTAATAGATGCACTTAAAGTCCTGTCTTTGCTAGCACTCATGGTCTAAGCTTTTGGAACGAACATTCCCATGTTTACCAAGGCATTGGTCATGTTCTAGAGTTTGTTTTGGTGTTTCAGCTACTAAATGTTATCCTGACAGTTCCATGGTGCTAAGAGTCTGAATGGATCACACGAACACTGAGTAATTATTACATTACATTTATTCTGCTTTCATTTTTTTTCTGCTTTCATATTTTTGCTGTATGGAGTCGTTGCATATCGTACCCAATTCAAATTTTGTGCATTGCCTTGAACAGTGTGTATAACAGTGTGTGGGGCGGCTGTGGCTCAGTCGGTAGAGCGGGTTGTCCACTAATCCACTAACCGTGGGGTTGGCGGTTCGAATCCCGGCCCGGGTGATCCCATGCCGAAGTGTCCTTGGGCAAGACACTGAACCCTAAGTTGCCCCCAATGGCAAGCTAGCACCTTGCATGCAGCTCTGCTACCATTGGTGTGTGAATGTGCTCTCATTAGTAAGTCGCTTGTAAATGTAAAAATGATATTTCTGTAAAGCTGCTTTGAGACAATGTACCATTGTAAAAAGCGCTATACAAATTGATAAATTATTATAAGGTATTCGATTCTCTAGTACATCAGCCCTAACTCATTTTGTCTACAGAATCAGAGAGGGAGAGAGGCTCTGATGGTGTTTGCTGGTCCACCAGCTCTATACCATCTGGGCCACAGTCAGCTCCTGTTTATTGCCGCCACGGCTCTGGCAGTGTGGTTTTGCTTGACGCTGTGGTGCTACTGCAATACAGTAATGATTGTGATCATTAGTGGGGATGTGGTGCTGGTGTACAACATGTGGGGTTTTGTGTGTGTGCACTGTTTCAAATGTGATGACTGCTAATAATTTCACCTATGATGTCGTGACCCCATAGTCTCAGTGGGAAATCTAATAAGGTTTTAGCAATCCTGCAATCAAGTTCCACTAAAGCTCGTAACTTTAGACCTCCGACTAGGAAAAATGAAAGAAAACAACCCCTCAACTCAGAAGGGGTCAGGAAGATCTCCTCATCCTCACATGACATCATATCTACATGGCTGCTCAGAGCATCAACAGTAAACAGAAGTAAGACGTCTTTACTTTTACAAGAGTCGTATTGTATAGACTATTCTTTCAATCAAAACACGCACACATACATATACGCAGTCATGTGAAAAAATAAGTACACCCCAAGGAAATTGTTGGCTTTTTTAACTGTATTTGGACAAACAAACATTTGATCATCTTTGAAACAGTGCCTATTAATAAAGTTGATATACTTGAACAAAACCACAAGGAAAATTAACTTTTTCAATTATTTATTCAACAGAAATATCAATAGATGTGATATTCTTCTGTGGGAAAAGTAAGTAAGTACACCCTCAAGTACGGCCTCAGAAGCTAGTATTGCCCCTTTTGGAATTTTTGACCACTCTTCCATGCGATATTCTTTCAGTTGCAAGATGTTTGAGGGATTTCTTACATGTCCTGCCTGTTTCAAATCCCCCATAACATTTCAATGGGATTCGAATCCGGGCTTTGACTAGGCCATTCTATAACCCTCAGTTTCTTCTTTTTGAGCTGTACCTTGGTGAATTTGCTAGTGTGCTTAGGATCATTATCCTGTTGAAAGATCCACATTTCATTCAACGATCAGACAGATGGCCTCACACTATCTTCAAGCACTCTTTGATATGATTCAGAATTCATGGTTGAATCTATGAATACAAACTGTCCAGTCCCAGAAGCAACCCCAGACCATAACATTTCCATCACTGTGCTTCACAGTTGGTATGAGGTGCTTCTCCTGTAAAGCTGTCTTTGGTCTGTGCCAAACATGTCTGCTTTTACTGTGGCCAAGCAACTCTATCTTTATTTATCTACTCGTACATACAGCAAAATCAACACAAAAATTTGATTTATTTTATCAGACATGGTGAACCTGTAGTACATTTAGTTTAGAATATTAAGCCTCTGCTCATAGTATTTTTTTTATTTATTGATTTATTTAGTTTATTTCAATTTATGCAGACAATAATGCCCATGCATTTGCATTATGATTCAGAAATTTAAGTCTTTTCAGTTTTTTTTTTAAAGTTTTGTTCAAAATATAATGAAAATCGAACTAAATCGTGAAGACAGTATAGTGAAGCGAATCATAACAGGAGTGTACAGTGACACCTCTAGAAATATCACGTTATGATTTTGGAGTTAGGATAACTGAGGCATTAAATGTGTCTCTCAGCAGGGCAAGAGGCAAATCTGAGAGTAGACCTTCTAATGCTAAAACCTTATCTGTCAGATCCTGAACCTTAAGGACTAATTGTGCTTGAATACATTACCTGCCTGTCCAATACTCAGTCTGACAGCAGATCCAAGAGACTGTATACTGCTTTCCTCAGTGATGCTTTTAACTTTAGGCTAAAAGTCATGGCATCATCCATTAAGTAAGCCCTTATAATGCACAAATACTAAAACATGATACTAGAGTTGATCTGGGAGCAGGTTCAAACACCGGGTGTAAAGCGTCTGATCTCTAGCCTGTTTTTACTGCCCTGTCCAAAGATATTAAGGATTAACCGCAAAAAAAGCTGAACTCGCGTAAACAGTGTTTTTACAATGACACAACTAGTTCATGTGGCCAAAACAAGGCTCCGTTCAAGTGCAGGGCAATGAGGTCACACATTTCCACTTATAACAGTGACTCATTATTCTGAACGATCTCCATAGACTTGTCACAGAACATAGAAGAGCAGAATCACTCAAGTAAACAGAAACCTGTGAACGTGACATCAGTCAAATTTGTATTATTCTAATACAGACTTTCTCAACCTTTCGTAACTAAAGCCCCTCCAAGCCTCCCCTATTATGTGGCACATCCCCCCCCTCCTATTGGAGGAGACCCGGTATAATGATTATCTATACAAAATCTATCTATATATAACCTAATCTATAATCTGTTTAGATCAATCGATGGATGAATGATGAAAACTGTTTCTGAACACTATAACTACTCTGAACAAGAGAACTAGGCCGTAATAACATGTTCTCTTTTACATGTAAAAGATGTTGCATTACATTCATCTTGCATTCTAAAAATATTCGCATACGAATGATGTAAATTGGGACGAAGGGCGCGTCTCGTTATCTATGACATTGTTAAATCTCCGGCTCTCAGCCCCTCACTGAACAGAGCAGACGCAGAGAGGGGTGAGAGTGCAGCGGGAAAGCAAGACCTCGCACTTGCAGGACAGTACTGGTGACATCTGGAAAGCCGCTAAGGTTTGTCCAAAGTCACTAAATTTGTCACTAGGTGCTTTTTTTTTTGCAAAAAAACTAAAATTCTCTCTAAATTGGGAAGACTGGTCTGCACTGACAGCTAGATAAAAGACAGATAAGCTCCGCCTCTCCCAGCAAAAAGAAAATGCAGATGGAGAGGGAACGTGGGGGGTTTTCATTTATGCACATTCTATTTGAAAAGCAATAAAATACACCGAGAACACAAATCATGTGTGTGTTTATTTTCTTGAAAACAAATTGCGCCCCCTTCCGATCTCCCCCCTCCCTCCCCGCACCCGTGTTGAGAACCACTGTTCTAATACAAATAGAAGTAATAGTGGAGCAGTATTCAAAACACACGGCGGATCTGTACTTGCGAGTGCATATCTGCCAAAACTCACACGGGAAACTCCGTACTCCCTCCGTATTTCAAACTCCATCGTTTCCTTTCGTCAGAGGTGATAATTGGGTTTAAAAACACAACAAACTGTTCAGAGCTGCCACACGTACACACGCAGACAGCAAAGGCACATATAATCAAACAGACTCTTATTTAATGCTCCATAAATAGTCCAAAAAAGGGGAAATGGCTCCTTAGAAATAATTTCATGAGACTAAATTATATGGTAAAATTAATTTAAAAAAAAAAAACTGATTTTGGTCAAGAGCTGAGGTTCAATTTCATGCCCGGAAAGCGCACCTTAAACACAGCAGAACTGAGGCGAAATAGTGACAGTGCACCCAATGCTTTCACCCACTACAGAGAAACGTTTTTGTATGTCATGTGCTTTTTCAGAAACTGTACGAATTCACTCATTTGCCTGCTGTTTGGCTTAAAAACGGAAATTTTCCATAAGCGGAAGTCAAAAAAGGGGGTTTGGAGTGAAATCTGTGGTGTAGAATTAAGTTACTTCTTCACCTACAGACAAAATGTCAACCGTATGTCTTTAAGTCACTCAGGCTGATGATGTGAACAGACCCAGAAAGCTGAGAGTTCTTACTGTGAACCGACTCTAGACTCGGTCAGTGTAAATGTACTCTACTCAGTGGTACGTCACTGCTATTGTTCTGAATCAGTGTGGATGTCCTTACTGAGTCTGTCCCAGGCAGCCAGGCGCCAGGACACCCTGTGCCTCGCCTGTGCACTGAAGATGCGTCAGCTCCAGCATGTCTACTTGAACATCGGTCACGTGACCCGGCAACGGAGGCAAAACGGACAAAATCTTCTCCACCAGGCTGTCACCATGATGTCCCACAGCTCCTATGTGAGAGAAAAGGAGTTACCATTAGAGTCAAAATGGCGGACGGTGAGCCATCTGAACATCTGATTTCAGCTGATAACTTGTGTACATAATCATTACATCCTGAATATGGCCAAAAGTTTGTGAACACCTAAGAACTTGCCACTAAGTCAGAAGCACACAACTGTACAGGATGTCATTATATGCTGTAGCATTACAATTTCCCAATTTCACTGGAACTAAGGGGTCCAAACCTGCATGACGACGCCCCTGTGCACAAACAGAGCTCCATGAAGACATAGCTGAACATTTACATTGATTCATTTAGCAGACGCTTTTATCCTTAGCAGCTTACAAATGAGGAAATACAAGCAAAGCGATATATCAAGCGGTGAAGTAGTGCTACCATACCAAATCTTTTAATGGAGTTCTAGAAAAGCAAAGTGCGCAGAGTCGAGGTGTAAATGTCAGAAAGTTTTTACATTTTTTTTCCCATCCATCTTCAACTGCTTACTCCTTTTCAGGGTCACGGGGGAACCTGGAGCCTATCCCAGGAGGCATCAGGTACAAGGCGGGGTACACTCTGGACAGGGTGCCAGTCCATCGCAGGGCACAATCACATGCACAGTCACACACATTCATACACTACGGACACTTTAGACACGCCAATCAACCTACCATGCATGTCTTGGGTTCCCTTCTGAGTCTGGTTCCTCTCAAGGTTTCTTCCTCTTAAACATCTTAGGGAGTTTTTCCTTGCCATTGTAAAAAAAAGCGCTATACAAATAAAATTGAATTGAATTGAATTTGGACTGGGGGAGGAAACCGGAGTACCCGGAGGAAACCCCCGACACACGGGGAGAACATGCAAACTCCACACCCACATGGCCCTGGCGGGACTCGAACCCCGGACCCTGGAGGTGTGAGGCGGACGTGCTAAGCACTAAGCCATCGTGCGCCCCTTTTTTTATTAAAGGATAATGTGGGGTTGGCGTTTTAGGGGTTAGGTGTTCACGGAAGAGATGGGTCTTTAACTGTTTTTTTTTTTGAAGATCGTGACAGATTCTGCCGTCCGGATTGAGGTTGGACGTTCATTCCACCACTAATGGAGTTAGTGTGAAGGTTCTAGAAAGGGACCTTGAGCTACGCCGAGTAGGCACGCTGAATCACACCTTAGGGATGACCTGGAACACCGACTGCACCCCAGGCCTACTCACCAAACATTACTAATGATCTGAATCAGCAGAATTCCTCAAAGCTATGTGGAAAACTTTGGAAAAGGCTTCGTGGAAGTGTTGAACGTTCCAGATGTTGTGTTGTAACCTCAACAAGTATTTCAATGTGTAAGTGCTGGTCATATAATGCTGAGACTGTAGTTAGTCGTCAGAACGTTTCTATTACTGAGACTCTGAAGTAGTGTACTCAACCTGTCAGATCAAGAGTTCTGTCGATGAAGACCACAGAGGCTTTATGAGCAGAGGACTTCCTCCGGATTTTAGCCTGTGGATGATTGGCCAGCTCGGCAGCGATCAGGCGACTCATCGGGCCCACGGTGAAGCTCTCCTCTCGCGTGTTGGAGAAGTCGAAGAGGGTGTTCAGAGCCGAGACTAGAGCTCGGATCTTCACCTGCAGCGCGTTAGGGAGGGAGTGCATGTCCAGGTCGGTGAGACTCGCGAATCGCCGTTTCTCTTGCCGCTTGCGGTTGATGGAGATGAGATCCGTGTCGAGCAGAGGGAACAGATCGGCGAAGGCAGGCGCGATCAGGAGCTGAGAGGAAACCCTGGAGAAGTGCACTGGAGCATGCAAGACCTCGGCTGTATACTCAGCGTTGCCCATCCACCCGCACAGCTCCTGTTCGAAGCGGGTAAACACCGCGTGGCCGTCCAGCTCGGCGGAGACTCCATCAGCGGACAGGTGCAGAGACTGCGGCACCGCTGTGAACACCACACAGTACCTGAAGTGGCTAAGAGAAACAATGTCCTTTATAATGTCCGCCGTCCTCGCTCTCAGCAGCGTACTGACCACGAACACCGCTTTGGGCTCGTTGTCCTCGCCAGCTTCAAAGCTGGAAAAGCGCTTGACATTGCGCGCTCCGGCGTCCAACAGAAGAGCGGCCCCTCCGCTCCAGTGCAGGCTCTCCGCACACGCCGCGTCCAGGAAAACAACCGCTTTGTTTACCTTTGACAGCACCTTCTCCCACATCTGTCCGGGGAAAGCCGTGAAAACATCCGCGGATAACATTGTTCCAGAGATTCCCAAGAGGACGGGGGTCCAACTCCAGTCACTTCAACTTCAGACCAAAACAAACCATGTGAGTCGCGCAAAGATGACGTAGCGCCGCGATGTCGCATGAGATCACGTCACGTGGCTTGGTTTGCAGTACCCGGCTGTTTCATTAGTAAATGTTTCTTCCTGGGTTTTGAGTTATGAGCACATTTTTCTTGTCATATTTGAAATAAAAGAGACATATTGTATTAAAATATGCCAAGCTTCTATGTTTTAAGAGCGGTTTTACCTATGACATTTATGTATTTAATCAATTATTCAATCAATTATTTAATTCAAATAGTTCTTTGATTATTTATTTATTTATTTATTTATTTATTTATTTTGTGGCGTTTGTTTAGTATCACTGTCATCGGTTAAATATGTTTACCTGTTCCTGAACAAAACAGCAACTATAACAATATTTGTTCAATATTTTATGCCCGGTTTGAAGATTTATACAAGCTTCATTGAAATGAAATTGCAACATACCTTTTAATTATTTAAAAAGTCAAAGGATTTTTCTGAATGAACTTTATGCATAACTTATATGTTCATGTAAAGTTTATCTTAGCAAAGTTTTGGGGGGTTTTTTTAATCAAAAATGGACATTTTTTTAACAAATGCTAACTGTATTCATCATTGTTCACACTGTTAGCATGTTAAATCACTTGGTTTTTTGTTTTGACGCAACATGCATTTAGTGAACGCAATCTTCAAAATTCTTGAACATATTTTCCACTAATTTTCTCCCACCAGCAATACTTTCTATCTCTACAGCCCAAGTTGCACTTATATACATTGTGCACTTATATACATTGAGTATATACATTGTGTGAAAAACAAATTATTGACAGGATAGGTGTGATTAGCAAAGATAAAACAAAACTGTATATATTGACAGGAAAGGTGTGATTAGTAGGATAAAAAGGTAACCACTGATAAAAGATGTGATTAGTAGGATAAAACAGTATACAATGATAGAAGATGTGTGATTAGTAGGATAAAACAGTACACTGATAGAAGTGTGATTCGTAGGATAAAACAGTATACACTGATAAATTTGTGATTAGTAGGATAAAACAGTATACACTGATAGAAAATGTGTGATTAGTAGGATAAAACAGTATACACTGATAGAAGATGTGTGATTAGTAGGATAAAACAGTATACACTGATAGAAGATGTGTGATTAGTAGGATAAAACAGTATACACTGACAGATGTGTGATTAGTAGGATAAAACAGTATACACTGATAGAAGATGTGTGATTAGTAGGATAAAACAGTATACACTGATAGAAGATGTGTGATTAGTAGGATAAAACAGTATACACTGATAGAAGATGTGTGATTAGTAGGATAAAGTGGTATATATCGATAGAAGATGTGTGATTAGTAGGATAAAGTGGTATATATCGATAGAAGATGTGGATTAGTAGGATAAAGTGGTATATATCGATAGAGGATGTGTGATTAGTAGGATAAAGTGGTATATATCGATAGAAGATGTGTGATTAGTAGGATAAAGTGGTATATATCGATAGAAGATGTGTATTAGTAGGATAAAGTGGTATATATGGACAGGAGTGGTTTGAACGCCGTTGACTTCCTGCGGCCCTGAAAACCTTTACAGGTCACGTGACGTGCCCAAGCGGCGCGTGTCCTTAGAAACCACGCACCGGCTGCAACTTTGACAGCTGTTTCCCCCTGCTAACGGCGGCGCCTCAGGAAAAAATACACTATTTCTTCAGTTCAGTTCGCTTTACCGAAAGTTATTTGTGCCACCGAGCTTTTCCAGGAGGTCAGTCGCTCATAATGTCAACTGGGGAAACGGAAAAAACGACAGGCAATGCTAATGTGGATGACGAGGATTGGCTTTACGGAGGTGAGGTAGAAATGCTGAGAAATGTCGCTAAAAGTAGTTATTGTCACCAATTAAATCAAACGCCAACCTGACGCAATCAAAATGCGACTTACCATGTACCAAATAAACCTGATAGCGCAGTTACTAAACACTAATGAAGCTTCAGCTGTAGTAATATTACCTGGTGTTTTACCCAACTGTTATTTTATTCAACTGCATGTGTTCATGAGAAGATAACACAGAGAGAGTGAGAGACAGAGAGAGAGAGATGGTGTGAGGGGGATAAGAGTGAGAAGGGGAGGGGGGATAAGAGTGAGAAGGGGGTGAGGGAGTGAGAGAGTGATGGTGTGAGAGGGAGAGAGAGATGGTGTGGGGGAGAGTGAGGGTAATAATAATAATAATAATAATAATAATAATAATAATAATAATCTTTATTATTAGGGAGTGAGAGGGGGGGAGAGAGAGGAGGAGAGTGATGGCATGAGAGAGAGATGGGGGAGAGGAGAGAGATGGGGAGGAGAGAGATGGCGAGAGAGTGAGATGGGTGAGAGAGGGAGAGGGGAGGGAGATGGGAAGAGAGACATGGGGGAAGAGAGTGATGGCGAGACAAAGGGGGGACAGAGTGAGGGGGAGAGAGAGGGGGTAGAGAGAGAGAGAGGGGTAAAGAGTGATGTCGTGAAAGAGAGAGGGGCATAGAGTGAGACGGAGGAGAGAGAGGAGGAGAGTGATGGTGTGAGAGAGCTGGCGAGAGAGAGGGGGGGAGAGAGATGGGCGAGAGCGTGAGGGCGAGAGAGTGAGGGCAAGAGAGAGGGGGGAGAGAGAGAGAGAGAGGGGGAGAGAGAGAGTGATGGTGTGAGAGAGGGGGTAGAGTGAGAAGAGAGAGGAGGAGAGTGATGGTGTGAGAGAGAGGGGGGAGAGTGAGGGAGGGAGAGAGTGAGGGCGAGAGTGATGGTGTGAGGGGGAGAGTGAGAGGGGTTGAGGGAGGGAGAGAGTGATGTTGTGAGCCGGGAGTGAGGGTGAGAGTGATGGTGTGAGGGGGAGAGTGAGAAGGGGTTGAGGGAGGGAGAGAGTGATGGAGAGTGATGGTGTGAGGGGGGAGAGTGAGAGGGGGTGAGGGAGGGAGAGAGTGATGGTGTGAGGGGGGAGGGAGAGAGTGATGGTGTGAGGGGGTTGAGGGAGGGAGAGAGCGATGGTGTGAGGGTGGAGAGTGAGAAGGGGTTGAGGGAGGGGGAGAGTGCGGGGGAGAGTGAGGGGGAGAGTGGGGGTGGGAGTGAG
>JAFFST010050790.1:104377-116584 GCA_022414735.1 Noturus placidus | reverse complement strand
CTTTAGGAAAGATCTACTAATTTGTGCCTCCAGTTCTCATATTTACTAAAGTGGTGGTGTTTTTTTTTTTGTTTTTGTTTTAAAAAATATATATATTTAATTTTATTTGTATAGCGCTTTTTACAATAGACATTGTCTCAAAGCAGCTTTACAGAAATATCAACACGGTATACAGATATTAACGGTGCGAATTTATCTCAACTGAGAGTCAATGAGTGGCGACGGTGGCAAGGAAAAACTTCCTAATATGTTTAAGAGGAAGAAACCTTGAGAGGAACCAGACTCCAAAGCGAACCCATCCTCATCTGGGTAACAACGGATAGTGTGAAAAAATTCATTATGGATTTATATGAAGTTTGTTTGGACTTAGAAGAAGCCGTAGTCCCTGCAATCTGGAATTGGAGTAGATGAGAGCTCCATCCAGAGGTAGGACATCCGAAACGGTTCAGGCAGGTCCGGAGAGCAGAGAGGATCTGGATCTCTAGTATCTCCATAAAATTGTGTGTGGCTCGACAGAGGGAGAGAAAAGATTATTAGAACTGTGCTTAGCATAATAGAAAGTCTAGTCAGGGTAGGCTTGAGTAAACAAATATGTTTTAATCCTAGATTTAAACACTGAGACTGTGTCTGAGTTCCGAACACTAATTGGAAGACTGTTTCATAACTGTAGAGCTCTATAAGAGAAAGCTCTTCCCCCTGCTGTAGCCTTCGCTATTCGAGGTACCGTCAAATAGCCTGCATCTTTTGATCCAAGTAGGTGTGGTGGATCATAGAAAACCAAAAGGTCACTTAGATACTGTAGCGCGAGACCGTTTTTTATAGGGTGATAATAGTATTTTATAATCAATGCGAGATTTTACTGGTAACCAATGCAGTGTGGATAAGATCGGGGTGATGTGGTCGTATCTTCTGGTTCTAGTTAGAACCCTAGCAGCTGTATTCTGGACTAACTGGAGTTTGTTTATGCTCCTACTGGAACATCCAGACAGTAAGACATTACAGTAATCTAATCTAGAGGTGATGAATGAATGGATTAATATTTCTGCATCATGTAGTGATAATATATTTATTATCCTAGAGATATTTCTGAGATGAAAGAAGGCTACCCTAGTAATATTATCTACATGAGCATCAAATGATAGACTGGAGTCAATAATCACTCCAAGGTCTTTTACTGCTGCACATGATGAAACAGGAAGTCCATCCAGAGTAACTATGTTATAAGAAAGCTTACTTCTAGCTACAAGTGGTCCTAATACAAGTACTTCTGTCTTATCAGAATTAAAAGGAAGTTAGTTAGCATCCAATGTCTAATGTCCTTTACACAATCCTCAACTTTATTAAGTTGCTGTCTGTCCTCTGGCTTCGCTGAAACATACAGCTGTGTATCATCAGCATAACAGTGGAAGCTAATTCCATGTTTACGAATAATTTGACCTAGACGTAGCATATATAAAGTAAAAAGCAGTGGGCCTAAAAGAGAACCTTGTGGAACACCAAATTTAACTTCGGTATGCATGGAGAAGTCTCCATTTACATCTGCAAACTGATAATGATCGGTCAAGTAAGACCTGAGTCAGCAGAGAACCGTTCCCTTACTGCCAACAACATTTTCTAATCTATCAAGGAGAATAGTATGATCTATAGTATCAAAAAATGCACTAAGGTCAAGTAACACAAGCAGCGAGACACAACCCTGATTAGAGGCCAGTAGTAGGTCAGTGCAATGATGAGGTCTAAATCCTGACTGATTCATTTCATGAATGTTGTTCCTATGTAAGTACGAGCATAACTGCTGTGCTACAACCTTTTCTAAGCTCTTGGAGATGAAGGGGAGATTTGATATTGGTCTATAGCTGGACAGTTGAGAGGGGTTTTTAGTCAGGTTTTTTAATAAGGGGTTTAATAACTGCGAATTTAAGTGATTTCGGTACATAGCCAATGCTAAATGAAGAATTGATTCTATTTAAAATTGGTTAAATTTTTAAAGTATAGAGATTAGAAGAATAGCATCAGTTCACGGGACACTGCTTCCTGCAACACTTACTGCTTCCTTGGTTGCCAAATAATTGTGTCTTGAATTCCCAGTGCTTTGGTTGGAGATGTGGAAGGCGTTAATGGAGTTGATCATCAGGTAGCTATTTTTCCTTAATCTCTGCTTTTGTAATTCACCAAAATATAGTAAACGTGTGCTTTCTCCCGTCACGAAGGACTCCGACGCGGACAGCGACTCGGACAGTGACGACAACTTGCGCGTTACCATCGGCAACATCAAAACGGCCATCCAGAGCACGTGAGTAATCGCTATCTGAGGCCAAGCAAGACACTCTCTGACAATCTCCTGCACTGTGTCCTGTGTCTCTGCTATCTCGTGTTATCTGGAAAGGTACAAGGATTTTGTTTGTTTTTTTTTAAATAGTTTTTCATTATAATTTTGTACTAGGTTACAAAAACAGAAGTAGAAGGCTAAGATAAAAATGAAGCCCCAAAAGAACATTTAGGAGAGATCTCCTCATATGTCTGCAGCTCTCAAAGAAAAGGAGAAATATTCCAAGTAGTGTCTTTCAGGTTAAAAGCATGTGATACGAGGCCCAGCTTTAAGGTCACCGTGTTGTTCACACTTTGGAATTGTATTGCGTCTTCCCTAGTGTATTGCTGTTTCAGTCCTCCCAGGGTTCTGACTTGCACCAGAATGTAACTGCAGCGAAATTCGAATGGAAAAAGCATGTACGTGGAAAATGGTCTGGGGGCATCCTGGGTTTTTTCTTGCACTAGCGTTTAGGCGATTCAGCATTCGAATCGTGTCAGAGTTCTTTGGGGTGTCGTCCAGACTTGTCCATACATTTGTAGTTTAATAATGAGAACATACTATGGCATTCGAGGGAGCGTTGAAGCTCTGTTTGTTTTGAAATTTGAGTTTCAACGTCTCTCGAGCTACCTTCCATTAATTACCGCGATGAAACTGGTTCACTATTTAAAATTGCCGTGTGTACCAAGAGTGTCTAATTTCAGGGTTCTTCAGATGTTTTCGAGTTTCTCTGACTTTTCTTCTTTTGCGGTCTGTACCAAGACGAGAGCTAGCGAAAGCCTAAACTCAATCTCCGATTGAAATTGGGTATCCCCAAGCGCTAATCAGTCAAGTTCTGAAAGTGTCATCAATTGTATGTACCACTTTTTTCAGCAGTGGAAGGAGGAGTAGTTTTGTCTTTTTTTTTTTTTTTGCCAAACATAAAGCCTTTCTGTTTTAAATATAATATTTATTTTTTTTTGCCAGTAGAAAATAAATAACGTGACACACAATATTTGTCTACATCTATAAATGCAATTATAATGAAAGTATTTACCTTTAACAATTATTTGAATGCTTTTCTAGTTGATTTATTTATATTTTCATCAGCTATATATAATATTGAGATAAATAAATAAATAGATAGAGCTATAGAAATGACATCACTGTGGGGCCGGGTATGGTGTGGTTGTTGGATGGGATGTTATAATGTAAAATGCAGTTTTCCAATACAAAATTCTATGATAAAATAATAAATGAAATCATTGTCTCAGTAAGAGTGCATGATGTTTTGGACACTGATGTACCATGCTCAGATTCTCTGCAGGTAGGTTCAGGTGCACGTTTCAGAGGATTATGCCTAATACTTACCTAGAACTCTGGATTTAGGTGAATTTTATGCTTCCTGGAAATGCTGCTTTCTGGAACCAAACCCTGTTGTTCTGGCATCAGTATGCCAATGGTGATGTGTTAGTTAAGTAACTGAATGTTCTGTTCTGTTTGTTTCCATTTTGCAGTAGCACTCCTGTCAAGCTCAAGACCTCAGGCATAACCGTCGTGTCAGGTAATAGCCTGCTGACCTTTAACCTTTTAAACAGCTATAATTAGGGGCTAAGCACCAAAGGTGCACAAACACTCTATTGTAATTGTATGTTTTCTTCTTTTTCTACTTCTACTACTACTATTACTACTACTGTTATTTCTACTGCTACTGCTGCTTCTACTTCTACTTTTTCTTCTACTACAACTTTTTCTTCTTCTATTACTACTACTATTTCTATTTTTTCTTTACTTCAACTACTACTACTACGATTCACTACTAGTGCTATTTCTACTGCTACTGCTGCTTCTACTACTTCTATTTTTTCTTTACTACTACTACTGCTGTTTATACTGCTAATGCTGCTTCTACTACTACTACTACTCCTATGACTTCTTCTACTACTACTTTTACAACTATGACTACTTCTATTTGTTCTACTACAAATACTACTTATACTACTTCTATTTCTACTACTACTACATGGAGGTCTATAGGAGCCTGTGGCAAATAATATTTCCCCTTTGCTCAAATGTTTTGGCCATGTCAAGTTCAACAAATACCATGATGTTAATTTCACAAGTCATACCATTTAAAGAAATTGCTTTCAATTTTTAAAAAAATTCTTCTCATACAAATGTTGTCCATTTATCAGAAAATTTGGACCACAGCAAAATCAACTCTTGGATTTTTGATGGTTCGTCTATAACTTGCAAACAAATTTGATGGCCATTTCTCATCAACACATTTATGGATGGACATTGTATGGAAATTGGCATGTAATTTTAGCAACATGACTTCATATTAACAAACAAGCTTCAGGTTCATTTGTAAGTTGGGAGGACTACTGAAAACAGGAAGTGACCCATCTCGGCAACGGCTTGACGTATTGCCACGAATTCTGTCTCTCAATCTCTTTGAGAATAAGTTCTGATGTTCCCAATGGTTTCTGTTCTTCTTCCATTAGTAAAGGGTGGGGCCAGAAAGTGATTTTTGTGGCATTTTGTTTGATATTTACATTATTTTATCTTCATTTACCTGCAGTGACTCTTATTTTTCACTTGATCTAGATGTCCAGTAAGTGACCAAACAATGTTTGTCATTTGTGCACTTATGTGTACCCTGATGTTCTCCAGGCACAAAGGTCAGAGGAGTGGCTCTGGTTGCAGTAGATGGCATCATTGGCACTCCAGCACTGGAGGTGGATGAGGAAAAGCCTTGGAGAAAACCAGGTGTGTATGTTCAAGTAGGATGGGAAGGAAAACACTTTCCTTTTAATCTAATGGTATGATTCATGAGCCGGACAGGAGTAAAAGGAAAGAAAATGACTTGCTGAGAACTCCTTGCTGAGGTATGAGAATGGAAAAACAGAGTTTACAGACATCCATGTTGAATTTGTTTTTAAATTCATTTGATTATATATTTGAAATAGACTAATCCAGCTGTCTACAGTAACTTTTTTTTTTCCTTCCAAAAACCTTACCCTTGCGCCAGTACTAGGCCATGTCATTTCTGAGGTCTAATATTGCTATTGAATGCGAGAAAGTTATTTTTACTTGTATATCATTGTGCAAACTGCATGCCTAAATCATCAGTTACCTCAAACACAGTGCACAGTTGTTAAAATAATCTGAAATGTACTTGCTTGTGTGGTTTATGGGTGTAAATATAATGTATGGTCATCAAGCAGCAGCCATCTTGAAAAATACTTTTTATTTTTATACTTGACCTGTTCCCAATTAACCTTCAACTGTTTCTCCTTACTGACACTTTTCCAGCCTTTTGTTGCCCTCGTCCCAACTTTTTTGAGATGTGTTGCGGCCATCAAATTCAAAATTACCTTATTTTTTCCCCCTTCAAAAGGTACATTTCCTCAGTTTAAACATTTGTTCTACTGTGAATAACATATAGGTTTATGCGATTTTGCAAATCATCGCATTCTGTTATTATTTACATTTTACACAGCGTCCCAAATTTTTTGGAATTGGGGTTGTAGATTATTTAGTATCACAAGTAAGGAATCGATAGGAGGGGATTTGGATGTTAATACAGAGTAGTTTGACTTCAATTGTATTTATTTTGAATACAGACTTGCTGTTTTACATAACTATACAGATAAAATGGCGCACTTATATAGCGCTTTTATCCAAAGCGCTTTACACTGTGTCTCATTCACCCATTCACACACACACTCACACACCAATGGTAGCAGAGCTGCCATGCAAAGCGCTAACACAGATGATGCAGTATTAGCCACGCAGTTCATTTGAGGCATGAATGGCCAAAAACAAGCTTATTTTTTAAATGGATTTAATGCAGTATGTACACCGCTAAAGCTTCCTCTGTTTTTAACTATAATAACCTTGTAGCTTTAGGGCAAAACTAATAAAGCTTCAGAAAACAATCACATCTTAGCTGAACTAGTGCATTTTGGGTAAGTGGAAAAACATGTACCTTTTATTTGTGACCAAACTGTGTATGTTTTAGTCAGATTTTTTTGTGAGAGTCTTTGTGTGTGTGTGTGTGTGTGTGTGTGCGCAATCAGGTGCGGACCTGTCAGACTATTTTAACTACGGCTTCAACGAAGACACCTGGAAAACATATTGTGACAAACAGAGGAGACTGCGCATGAGCCTAGAGTTCATGACCTTAGGCTTGTCTGACAAAACCACGGTATGCCCCATCGACCTTATCCCAGTTGAGAGTAATTAACCTCAGTTAAAGTCTGTAATGTTAGGGAATGTTAATGCAAGCCTCATTTCTCTCTGCGTGTCTAGGGTAGTCATGATGAGCCGGTCTCTAAATCGGATTGCTCCTCCAGGTACGTCTAAATCTCTTTGATTTCTCAGACCGGTTATTGGCTTTCTGTCTGTACTACGTAACTACTGTGATCCTAGCAAAGGTGACTGAGCCACGCCCACCAGCCACACACGGCCCACAGTGAGCGGATGTTTACGACAGGCTGTAAAGGAACAGTTAGCACTAAGCACTAGATCAGGATTCTGTATTTCTGGGTTATATGGAATTGGAATGATGTGGTCATGTGACGTTAACGCTCATGGATTGTTGAGGTCAGGGAGTGTGATGTATCGGACAGATTTTCAAGTACATGCTGCCTCGTACATGCTTGCATGAATGAGTACATGATGTGTGTCATGGAGATACTGAGTCGCTGTTATTCAGTGCTCAGAACGATTGCATGTCACGTATGAGGGGTTTTGCGTATTAACTGATTGGTTCATTTAACGGTTATTAAAATGGTTTATATAATCTAATGGTTATTTAACTATTAGGCTTTTTTTAATTCAGGAATTGAGTCGCGTCCATCTCCAGTTATCTCTTGCTGTTGTAAACACAAGCTTGTGAGTTAAGTGTGTGTGTGTGTGTGTGTGTGTGTGTGTGTGTGTGTGTGAATGCAGGAAGTTGAAAAACACCATCGATGTAATCGGAGGGCAAACAGAGACCATCATTCGTGTGGAAGGGCGAAGACATCACAGCACAGATGGAAGCAGCACGCAGGTGTCTATCCGTGTGTGTGAGAGAGAGAGAGAGAAAGCAAGATGATTGATTGAAACACATTTATGTATAATGAATGGACGGTGTCTAGACTTTGTTACATAACACTTGCTTGTGTGTGTGTGTGTGTGTTTTGCAGGTGCTGTCTTCCTCCGAAAGGCCAGTGGATGCCGAGCCGCTATCCTCTAAGCCGCCTCCTTTCTTTGCCCCAATCATTCCTTCTCCACCTTTTCCTCTTCTCTCCATCAGCTCCACTCCTCCTTTTACACAACACCCACCACGTAAGAGACAAACACACAAACACACACAGAAACGTTTACAAGGAGCTACCTTCTGCTTGTGATTTAATAAAGTTTAGTGTTTCAAATATCTGCCAGACGAATGTCTCTAAAATATGAAAACCTACACACATTCCTATGACCCTAAGGACAAGTGGTCCGTATGGAGTGCTATATTAATGCTCAGGCATACACTGAAGCTTTTATTTATTTGTTTTTGTTTATTTATTTGCTTTACAATGACGTCACAGCAGTGTAACACACCGCAGTCCTTTCATCTCTCTTGAGAGTAATACATCCATTACACTCTTGTACTTCAGTGCTTGAAGGCAGCCAAAGGCATCACCAGAGTACTCCATTTTATTGGTTTTTCCAAGTTAGAGGATTTCTTTAGACTCTTCCAAATGATTTACGAATAAATCTGCTCGTATCCATCTTGATAAATGAGGCCCTTTAGTGTTTTAGTGAAGCAAGGATCTGCGTCTGTGATTGAGAGAGATGAAGAAATATAGCGAGAACAAATTAAACATGAAATAACTACTTGATTACGTTTACATGGACAGCAGTAATCTAATTATTGAGCTTATTCTGAAGAAGTCAATATTGTGATTAAGTTGTTTACATGAGTCGCTTTTAGAATACTCCTGTCATGTTCCCGTTTTACATGTTCTAGAACATAGAACTATTAACAGCACGTCATTACGTCACCGCCGTCCGACGTTCTCTCCAGAATTTCACGTATCGACATACAGTCTGTCTTCGTTATGGTACCGCATACAGTTTTAGTTTAAATTTTATGAAAGATTCAAGTGCAGTTAATTATTTGTCATGCTGTACGTGCAAATAGACGACTGGATGAAGCCGTGGGCTGCGTCCCAAACCACGTACTTAACTACTATATAGTAGCTGAAATACATGCATCACACCTACTATACAGTAGCTATGCGGTTTTGGACGCAGCCGTGCGCTCTTGTTCACCCTCAAACAGTTGAGCACTGCCGTGTGTGTGTACGTGTCCTGTCGCAAAATGCGGTGAAAACTCCCACACGATGTTAATAGTGAGATTAAGGTGTGTACGTGTCTGTAATATACATTGATAATGCGACTAAAGCAGGAATACTCCACATGTCTTAATTCTATTTGGTAAATGGTAAATGGCGCACTTATATAGCGCTTTTTTATCCAAAGCACTTGGATCCAAAGCGCTTTACACTGTGTCTCATTCACCCATTCACACACACACTCACACACTGATGGGAGCAGAGCTGCCATGCAAGGCGCTAACTTGCCATCGGAGGCAACTTAGGGTTCAGTGTCTTGCCCAAGGACACTTCGGCATGGGATCACCCGGGCCGGGATTCGAACCGCCAACCCCACGGTTGGAGGATTAGTGGACAACCCTGCTCTACCGACTGAGCCACAGCCTCTCATTTGGGTTTACTTAGAGTATGATTTTAGTCGGATTAAGGTCATCATCAATAATTGCTGTGTACATGCTAGTTTCTTAATCAGAGTATCGTCTTAATCAGGTTCATATCAGAATATTGTTGTCCATGTAAACATACTGATAGACAAAGATAGCATATTGTGATTCTATGAGTATTCACTGCTGTTGTGATATGCCTTTAAGCACATGGATGTCTCCATGATGTGTCACCGGTCTGTATTCATTTAATCAGATCAGAATACCCACGAAATCTGATCTGGAGTCCCACACTGGAACAGTGTAAAAATGCGATACTTTAAAAACAAAATCATTGAGTTATTGTTACATGACAGTTTATACAGGTGTGTATGCATATAAGGTGAGTGAAATAAGTGGAGGTATGTGAAAAGTAAAATGTTGTGTATATAATATAAAATAAATGCTAGAATTGTATAAACATTCTGTCTAGGATTTTGGGATTTTTGAACTCCGTGATATTCCGAGGACCTTGCAATTTTTCACGATTCCCGCAGATTTCCAGCAGATCCGGGCCGAGACGCATCACGTGACGTGACGCGCATTCAGCTGAAGCCCTTTCTGAAGCTAGCTCTATAAATAATTTTTTTTTCTGCAGGATAAGCAAGAAATGGAGTTGGCTTGAGTGTTCATTGTGCATATGTGAATGTGAGAGTGAACCGTTCGTGCAGTGGATGCTCGCGTATGTTAGAAATCATTGGGACACGTGTGCGTAACTGCCTGCAGCTTTGAGGCGTAGCTTCTACGCGTCTTCCTCATCAGCTCACCAGGAAGTCCACAGCTGAGCTCTCCTTGCCCTTCATCTTCAAAGCCTTGTTGAATTTCATGCAAATCCTGCACTCCCCCAGCACGCCCCCCATCCGACCCGCACAGCCAGTCTCGCCCCTACCTGCCCCTCAGAATGCCCCCTTCATCCTCCAAATGCTACCAAAATATCAAACATCCGTGCCAGACCCTGCCTTTGAAGTGCAGCCTTTTAAGCTTGAATGGAGATGTAACCTTCCTCTGTCTTTTAAATCAAGCCCCTGCACGTAACCCCAGAACTCACAACTCGCACACATGTGCCGGCCTGTCCAGCGCTTCCTTTGTGTGCAGTGTTGAGCTAAAAATAGCAGCGTGTGGCAGGAGAAAGTGCCACGGCAGCAGAACTGTGTGAAAATGTGCTGAATGACCCAGCTCGAGAGAGAGAGAGAGAGAGATTGGGTTTAGTGGAAAGATCTGCAGCTGGGAAAGAAAGGAATAGGAGGAATAATATGGAAGCAATACAAAACATGTGCATGTGAATTTTTTTTTTTTTCAAAAGCATTTCTGTTGTTAGACTGCATCTACTATCCGTATAATTTAATTAATGCTCACAAAGTCCGAAAGGAAATCTTCGGAAGGTGAAAGGTTTCATAAAGTTGCAACATCGATAGACCTTAGATAAGGTGGTAAAATATCTGAGAGGAGTTGCAGTGATTCAGTCTCACAAGGCTGCAGAGGAGTGGAACGCGGTTCAAGGTTTAACTTGTTAAAGAGGACGGAACGATCCTGCCGGTTTTCATCAGAAATCTCGCCAAAGCTGTCCGATTTATTCATTTAGTCTTGTTCTCAAAAAAACCCCCAAAACAACCTCCATGGTTAAATCATTGTGCAACTCTAGCACAGAGTGACAGCATGATGTCACTCACAGCATGATCCAGTCTGTGAAGTAAATCGAAGGATGTCACAGACTTTTAACTTTAAAAACCGGAAAGCAAAGCTGATCTTCACCTCCTGGTGACACTTTTTTTTTTATTGGAGCTCAACCTGTAGACAACAATGTTGTACGCAGTCAGTCGACTGTGGTTCTTTCAGTATTTGAATGTCGAATGTATATTTCATGAACGTTTCAAAAGGTTTAGTGAAAGATTTCCTTGTGTTCAGTTTGACCTTGATTTTAAAGATGAGTATTGGTACTAGGCTTGCATTTCTAGCAATACTGGTATTCGGTATCGCTCCAATACCTCGCTCGTTTATTCGTACTCCTATCCGGCTGTACAGGATTTTGTATTGGAGTATTTATTTATTTATTTATTTATTTATTTATTTGCTTTATTTCGCTGTGGCTTTTTTTGTTCGCAAGTTTTGTACCTTTTTTTTTTTTTCCTTCGGAAAACTGGCGAAATCGCGATGGCACACTTTCGCAGTGATATTTGTTGGTAAATGAGAGCTCTTTAGCTGTTCTCATGTTCGACGCACGTGAATCGAAGAAGGCTTCGACTGAACGCGCGTCCTAATGTGACTCAATCTGGCGTCTCGGCCCAAAGTTTATTCGATTTTGTGTTCATTGCTGCGGTCGCAAAATCCTGGACGGACCGTCCTATACCAACATCTGATGCCCTGCGATACCACGTGAGGTAACCCTAGTGCTCGTTGCCATGTTAATATAAACAGACGGCACAAAAACCGACCGCAATCTGGACTTATTTCACGATTAACAATGGCGATCAAACGGTATCTTACGGCCATTAAACGGTATCTTTAATAGTGAGTACGTGGACAGCCGATTCGAATGCGATCAATAAAAATGACTGCTGTGAATTCCGCACACACAAAGGTGTTTGTGAGCGTGGAGTAGAGTCTTGAGACGCGTGCTTCGTTTCCCTTCGCTAGCCACCGTATACAGTGCTTATGACCTTTCACTTATTTTAAATCACAGTGCTTGATTATACTGTGCAGTTCAGCCACGCTCATGCTTTCTATATTGTTTAAATGCCAGAATATTGTAGACATACAGTGTGGGGGAAAAGTATTTGATCCCCTGCTGATGTTGTGCGTTTTCCCACTAACAAAGAAATACTCAGTCTATAATTTTAATGGTAGGTTTATTTGAACATTGCGAGACAGAATAACAACAAAAAAATCCAGAAAAACGCATGTCAAAAATGTTATAAAGTGATTTGCATTTTAATGAGGGAAATAAGTATTTGACCCCTCTGCAAAACATGACTTAGTACTTGGTAATGACTTAAAAAAAAATTACTTTTCATTTTCAATGCCCTGGCTGAGGGAAGGAGGTTCTCACCAAAGATTTTCCATCGTCCCTTTGATGCGGTGAAGTTGTCCTGTCCCCTTAGCAGAAAAACACCCCCAAAGCATAATG
>JAFFST010050790.1:89717-102681 GCA_022414735.1 Noturus placidus | reverse complement strand
CCCCCCCCCCCCCGCTCTGTGTTGCATGGCCATGTTGTTGAAATCGTTCGTTCCGAGCATGACTCTCATCAGGGGGCCGTGTGGGGAAAAACAAGGACGCATGCTGCCCAGGTGTGTGTGTGTGTGTGTGTGTGTGTGTGGGAGAGAGAAAGAGAGATGGGGAGTTGACTTTTTAAGAGCCAGCTCGGTGTTTGGGACTTTTCTGGGTCAGGAAAGGTTACAAGCCGGGTGATCTGCTGAACACACTGGAATTGGAATCTTGCCTAAATGTTTAAACTCTGTTGAGGTCACGGTCGGTTGGACACACACACACACTCTCACTGTCCTATTCTGCCGGCCCCGATTCATGCTTTTAACTGTGCTCCCCTAACAAACCTATTAGTCAGAAACAATGATCAAGTTAAAGACAACGCGTGTCATGATCTGAGAAGTGATGAAGGTCTTTACGGCTGTTAATTGTCTTTATTCCACGTGATGATTACTACACATGTAACAGTGTGTGTAGTGAGTGTAAATGTGAAGTTCAGGAAGAGAGTAACAGTGACTGGGTGTGTGACTCTGTGTTTACGCTCTTGTCACAGGACCGCCCATGAGTGTCCCGCCACCTGGTAAGCTTTTATTTCTCTCTTTGTTATTATACACTGATGTGACCTACAGTGATTTACATGACTGTGTGTGTGTGTGTGTGTGTGTGTGTGTGTGTGTGTGTGTGCGCGCGCACACTCAGGCTTTCCACTTCCTCCTGAAGTTCCTTCTCTTCCGTTTACATCAGGCAGGTAAGTGTACAGTTTTTTTTGTCTTTTTTAAATAAAAAAAAATAAAAATTAGTAATATGCTGTGTGTGTGTGTGTGCGTGCGTGCATGTGTGCATCTAGATGGGTTAAACATCTTAGAACATTGCACCTTTTAGTAGCAGGCAACTCAATTTCTAGGTGAGCAAATGTATAGGAGAAGATGGCTGTAAAGTAAATAACACTTCATAGCATATCCCTTGCGTGCAGGAACTGCATCAAGCTGGTGACTCACTGATATCACCAAACTGTTGGTTTCTTCTTTTGTGATGCTTTACCAGACTTGTATCACAGCTTCTTTCAGCTGTTGTTTATTTCGGGGTTGTTTCTTACTTCAGTCTCCTCTTCAGGAGGTGAAATGCTGCTCAACTGGGTTAAGGTCTGGTGATTTGACTTGGCCAGTCTGAAACCTTCTACTTTTTCCTCCTGATGAAGTCCTTTTTTGAGTTTGTAGTGTGTTCTGGATCAATGTCTCGCTGCGTGATAAAGTTCCTCCCGATTATATAAAATGTTCCTGTAAACTTCTGAATTTATTCTGCTGCTACCATTATGAATTAGATCATCAGTAAAAATTAGTGAGAATGTTCCAAAAGCAGCCATGAAAGCCCAAGCCATGACACTACAGTGCATCCGGAAAGTATTCACAGCGCTTCACTTTTCCCACATTTTGTTATGTTACAGCCTTATTCCAAAATGGATTAAATTCATTATTTTCCTCAAAATTCTATAAACAATACCCCATAATGACAATGTGAAAGTTTGTTTGAAATCTTTTAAAAATAAAAATATTTATTAAAAATAAAAAACAAAACAAATCACATGTACATAAGTATTCACAGCCTTTACCATGACGCTCAAAATTGAGCTCAGGTGCATCCTGCTTCCACTGATCATCCTTGAGATGTTTCTACAACTTGATTGGAGTCCACCTGTGGGAAATTCAGTTGATTGGACATGATGTGGAAATGCACACACCTGTCTATATAAAGGTCCCACAGATAACAATGCATGTCAGAGCACAAACCAAGCCATGAAGTCCAAGGAACTCTCTGTAGACCTCCGAGACAGGATTTTATCGAGGCACAGATCTGGAGAAGGGTACAGAAACATTTCTGCAGGTCCCAATGAGCACAGTGGCCTCCATCATCCGTAAATGGAAGAAGTTTGGAACCAGCAGGACTCTTCCTAGAGCCACCCGGCCAAACTGAGCGATCGGGGAGAAGGGCCTTAGTCAGGGTGGTGACCAAAAACCCGATGGTCACTCCGACAGAGGTCCAGTGTGTCTCTGTGGAGAGAGGAGAACCTTCCAGAAGAACAACCATCTCTGCAGCACTCCACCAATCAGGCCTGTATGGTAGAGTGGCCAGACGGAAGCCACTCCTCAGTAAAAGGCACATGACCGCCCACCTGGAGTTTGCCAAAGGCAGCTGAATGGCAAGCGTCATGTCTGGAGGAAATCAGGCACCACTGATCACCTGGACAATACCATCCCTACACTGAAGCATGGTGGTGGCAGCATCATGCTGTGGGGATGTTTTTCAGCGGCAGGAACTTGGAGACTAGTCGGGATTGAGGGAAAGATGAATGCAGCAATGTACAGAGACATCTTTGATGAAAACCTGCTCCAGAGTGCTCTGGACTTCAGACTGGGGCAAAGTTTCATCTTCCAACAGGACAACAACCCTAAGCACACAGCCAAGATAACAAAGGAGTGGCTACAGGACAACTCTGTGAATGTCCTTGAGTGGCCCAGCCAGAGCCCAGACTTGAACCCTATTGAACATCTCTGGAGAGATCTGAAAATGGCTGTGCACCGACACTCCCCATCCAACCTGATGGAGCTTTAGAGGTCCTGCAAAGAAGAATGGGAGAAACTGCCCAAAAATAGGCGTGCCAGCATATAGCATCATTCTCAAAAAGACTTGATGCTGTAATTGGTGCCAAAGGAGCTTCAACAAAGTATTGAGTAAAGGCTGTGAATACTTATGTACATGTGCTTTTAAATTTTTTTTTTTTTTAATAAAATTGCAAAGATTTCAAGCAAACTTCTTTCACATTGTCATTATGGGGTATTGTTTATAGAATTTTGAGGAAAATAATGAATTTAATCCATTTTGGAATAAGGCTGTAACATAACAAAATGTGGGAAAAGTGAAGCGCTGTGAATACTTTCCGGATGCACTGTGTCCCCTCCACGTTTCACAGATGAGCTTGTATGTTCTGGATCATGAGCAGATCCTTTCTCTCTCCACACTTTGACCTTTCTGTCACTTTGGCAGTGGTTTAGAACTTGGTTCCAGAACTTTTGTGGATCATCTCTGTATTTCTTTGTGAATTCCAATCTGGATTTCTGATTATTACTGCTAATGAGTGGTTTGCATCTTGTGGTGTGGCCTCTAGATTTCTGCTCTCAGTCATCTTCAAATAGTGGATTGTGAGACCTTCACGCCTGCCCTGTGGAGGTTGTTGATGATGTCACTAACTGTTATTTTTGGGTTTTCTTCACAGCTCTTATAATGTTTCTGTCATCAGCTGCTGTTGTTTTCCTTGTCTGACCCATTCAGTGTCTGGTTGTTAGTACATCAGTGGTTTCTTTCTTTTTCAGGACATTCCAAATTGTTGTATTGGCTATATTCAATGTTTCTGCAATGCCTCTGATACATTTTCCTTCTTTTCTCAGCTTCACAATGGCTTGCTTTTCACCCATAGACAGCGTTCTGATCTTCATGTTCATGTTCATCCTTTTTAACAACAAATGCGTAGTTAAAAGCTATTAATTATTCAACCAATCAATTTAACAGGGCACACCTGGGCAGCAAGAAACACTGATCAGTCACATGTTCCAATATTTTTGATCACCAGAAGAAGAAAAAATGGGTGGGTTCAAACAATAAGTAAGGTTCAAAGTTGTTTAACATATCTAGATGAAAATACTAGGAAATAAAAGCTGACATTCTCCTCTATCATCCTCAGAGATATTCATCTTTTGATCTCAAACCCAAATGTCTTCAGTGTATATCAAAAAACAGTAGAATTTGGTCTTGCCGTTCCAGCAATTTTTGAGGGGACTGTATATATTTTCCTCCTCAAAATGGCGAATGTTGTTATAGATTGAACGATTGAATGTGTCTGGATGTTGATTGATCGAGGATCAACAAATGGCTGTGAGGAGCCACTTCCTGAACTCGGAGTTGCGGAGACCATCCTGAGTTCCCAACTAGGAATTCCAGGTTGAGGGAGCGGTTTATTTTTCCTCCTCAGCGGGTGGGAATTACGGCGTGTGTGCGTGCGTGCGTGCGTGCGTTGTATACAGAGCAGAGACCATGCATCTATTTGCATGCATTCGCCTGTCAGTAGGAGCTCACACAGGCAAGATATCTAGACAGGGAAAGAGTTAGAGAGAGAGAATGAAAATGGAATACAGTGACAGTGGGTCACAGTTGTGTGTAATTGCCCCTGACGGGCATGATTGATGGGTTATACAGCAGTAATCATTGATCAAGTAGAAGTGTGAAGTCGAACGTGAAAATATCCAGAATTCAGTCAGATTTATGTACTAAGTGTACTTATCTCCTATTATAAAGAGACAATAAACCAAATATAGGATTATTAAACCTATTTCTAGACATTTGAAGCTTGAAATGCGTAAAAGGATCTGATTTTCCTTGGTCTTCAGTGTCATCATGAGCACGCTGGTCAGTAGAAGTGCACTTGAAGGTGATTTAGTTTAGTGTGTATGTACGCGTCTCATTTCCCAGAAGTACTGTAGCAAGCGTCATGGCTTATCTTCAATCAGTTCAAATTCAGGTGCTAAGCTCTGTTCCCGACCGCACCGCCGTGAACCGGCCCAAATATGGCAGCGAGAGAAGCAAAACAGGATGGCTGTGTTTGTGGCCCGAGCCCTTAGTTTATCAGTTTCCAGAACTCGCCACCCCCTTGATTCTTCCTCCCTTCATTCCTCGTCTTGTTGGGATGTTTTCTCCCTCGTCCACAAGACAAGTAACAGAGACTTGGGCTCATCTGTTGACCCCGCCCCCCACCTCAAACCACCACCACATGCGTGCGTGCGTGCGCACGCGCACACACACACACACACACACACATACACAGTTGTTTGTGCACACATCTAGTCAACAAATCTTATGATGCTTTTTAGCGTGAACTGTTAAAGTGAGAATCCCAAATTATCCAAGAATTGTAGTTTTTACTATTACATTTTACTATTAATGGGTTATATGGACTAGACCCAAAACATTTGATATATAAAGTATCTGTAAAAAGACTTGTGGATTGTAATTGTGTTAAAAGAAACTGGGTGCAGTAATGTAAGCTGACTTGTATGATTTTGCAACCCCCCCCCCCCCCCCCCAAACCATTAGTTTGAGTCAGTTCAGGACACATCTGCAGTCATTCTCAGGTGCTATACCTTGTTTTTTCTTCTTTCTTTCTTTCTTTCTTTCTTTCTTTCTTTCTTTCTTTCTAAATCATCCTATCTGCTTTCTAGCTTTTTTTCTTCATTTCCAGCTCTCTGAATGAACTTTTTTTTTTTCTTCTTCTCCCTTTCGTTTTTCATTTAAAGAATGGCTTTTCTCACATCCCGTGCACCCTGCCAAATCCAAACATCCTCTGTGGAGTTTCCGTTAGACTGAGCACTGCCAACCAGAGACTGTATAATTTATGAATCACTTCCTGTCCTAGCATGGCTTCAAAAAAAAAAAAATCCTTCGGCGTCTTGCTTTTACTCGCTCTCTCTTTAAACACACACGCACACACACACACGTACTTATACACGTACTCGCAGACTCACACTGCAGGCCTAGAGCGTTTGTTGGGCCTGAGGAAACCCCTGAAGTGAAGGACGAGGCAGCGTGTGTTTGTTTAGCGGGTTGTGGCCCGTTTGGTTCCTAGGGTGCTCAACTCTCCAAATTAGTTCTGAGAATCATAACGCGGTCCAGATATTTGAAGAAAAAACGCTTTACTTTGAACTGCTTTGGAAGTGAGGAGGATCTTCTTGCTTTGTGAATCTGCTCAGAACACTCGGAATTGTCATCGACTAGATTTTGTTTCGAGATCGAAATCACGATTAGGTGGCTCGAGACTTGTTTAATATGCACTGTGGTCTCCTAGTAAAACAGAGGGTCCTATATGTGCAATATCCGTGGCTGTTTAGTGATACTTATAAGACAATAGCTGTATTTCGCTGAGAACAGCACATAAACATCTACGTGGATAAAGAGATGAGGACAGGGCAATGTGCTGATATAATATTGACATTGAGATACATGATGTCAGAATCCTTTTTCTTTTCTTGAGATATTACAGAGTTCTCAGAAATGTGCATCATTTTTGCGGAAAGCTTCTTGCGAAATCGCAATTTCAGGAAATAATTCTGCACGCCTTTTCAGATGGATGAGACCTTTTAGCTGTACTCGTGTTCGCGGCACGTGAATTGAAGAGGACCTCGGCCAAAATCCTGTGGAAAATCTGTGGTCATTTTGACCAATTGCAAGCTGCTTGGAATAGTTTTCCTTGATTTTTGTGTTCATTTCTGCGATCATAAAATCAATCACAAAATCCTGGAGGGACTGATGTCGTATGTTGTAGAATTACAATTTCCCTTCACCGGAAGCGCCTGAACCTGTCCCAGCATGAAAAAACGCCTCTGAGTTCCATAAAGACCTGGTTGGACTAGAAGAACTCGAGTGTCCTGCACAGAGCCCTGACCTCAACCCCACTGACCTCAACCTTTGGGTTGAACTGGAACACTCCTTATCCGACCTCACTACTGCTCTTGTAGCTGAATGAGCACAAATCCCCTCAGCCACGCTCTAAAATATAGTAGAAAGCCTTCACAGAAGAGTGGAGCCTATTATAATAACAAAAATGGGGACCAAGTCCATATTACTGCCCTTGCGTTTGGAATGGCAAGTTCAACAAGCACGAGTGTGATAGTCAGGTGTCCATATACTTTTGGCTATATCGTGTATCATTTTTTTCGTCGTTCATTGATTCGCACGTCTTCAGTAACCGCGTTATTTAGTCTTGGTGGATCTCCGGAACCCTTGGCATGAGGCGGCATGTGCACATATTTAGTGTAGCCAATCCACCCAGCAACACAGTTTTGGGAGGCAGGAAGAAACAAAGAGGAAACCCAGAGGGACGCGGGGAGAACATGTGAAACGCCACACCATGACCGTATCCCGAGTTTAGGATTAAACGTGGGACCCTGGAGCTGTGATGCAGCATCGCTACTCCAACACGCCGCCCTACACAGTATAAGGTTATGGAATTTCTGCTTGGGTGCATTATGGCAGCGCTGCTTAGCGATTAGTCCCATTAATTAAAGATGGTCCTCAAGGGTGAGAAGAGATGGCAGTTAACATTGATCATCATCCGTGCAGACATATCTCTCCTCCCCGTTTCCTCCTGTTCCTTTCCTCTCTTCCACCACTGAGGACGCTTAACTGCAGTGAAGCAGATGCGGGAAAGACAGATTATGAAATTGGCTGGCTTTGAAAGCGGAGAGGGAAGGAGGGCGAGGAAGGGGGAGAAGAGGATGCAGAGAAGAAACAGCACAGCAGCATCCCTTCCAGCTCTATTTATAGCAATGGAGCATTTGGCGTTTGAAATAACACCTGTCGACGAGGAGACCACTCACGAATAAGTGCACACGCAGACGTACTAATCCCATTCACCTTTCACCTCCCGGGGAAGCCAGCTTTCAGTCGGAAGAAGGGCAGGTTGCCTAATCCTCTTCACGGACAGCAGCATGTCTTCAACATAATGTTATCTCCCACACACACACACACACACACACACAACACACACGCACGCACAACTGCCAGGTTATTGAGTGCACACTGCAGCTTGACAGAATGCCAGGCACATCAAAAGATTGTGAAATTGAGAGCCACACAACTGTCGCAAAGCTTGTGATAATTATTTCGATATCCCTCCACTTTTCTGTACGTTGGCTTTTCTTTCTTTATCCTTCGCTGAGTGTAACGAGTGCCATTTGTTACCCCGCAGAAAGGTTCAGGCCAACTACAAATGACTTGTTTATTTCATACAGCTGGTTATTTTTAGTAACATAAGATGACCTTAACATGGGAGTCTAAAAAAAAAAAAGAAAATGCTAAACAATGAGTTTATCAATAATCCAGAATGTGCTGATGTGGCAGGTTTGTACATAATTTGTTTATTTCCTTTTAATAATTCAGTAACCTTCATGTGTTGCAGTGGCCATTCAGGAGGAAGCTACGATGGCCGCTGTGCCCCGTTGTACCCCTTTGTTGCAGGTAGGTGGCACTGTCGCCATCAGACGCTTTCCACACACTCCACTGTTTCCCCGGGTTCCCAGTTTTCTGTTTAATCACCTCCCATGTACGCAGATCAGGCACAGTATAAAGTAGCAGATTAAAAAGGAACACAGTTGGGTGTTTCTAATTATTCCTTGATTGTACTGTGAGTTTTAGCTGATAACCAGTTCGGTCCTTGGCTTCATTAGAATAGAATCATTGCCAGCATCATGTTATTAAAGCTGTACCTTGCTTTAGGGACTGATGGGAAACCAAGAAGTTATGCTGATAGAAGGGTTAGTATTGTTCTTGGTCGTGGGTCTGGGAGCAAAAACAGAAACGTGTGAGGTCGAGTCTGTATCTAAGCAATAGTGCCTTTAGGATTTAAGAAAAGTCTAGCAGAGGGTGGGAAACTATTCCTTTTGGAGCGTTGTAATCGGAACATCGCACTTCCTGAGCTGCTAGTTATACGTGAAAGGACGATGGATGTAAATTATTCTTATTTTGTTTAAAGATCTTAATGTTTTCTTTTAGTACCACCCTTCAGGAGCAACAGAAGATATTTACATGTTTCCCAGAAGACAAAATAATAACAATTTACACCCATCATCCGGGCGCACGGTGGCTTAGTGGTTAGCACGTCCGCCTCACACCTCCAGGGTCTGGGGTTCGAGTCCTGCCAGGGCCATGTGTCTGCGGAGTTTGCATGTTCTCCCCGTGTGTCAGGGCTTTCCTCCGGGTACTCCGGTTTCCTCCCCCAGTGCAAAGACGTATATGTTAGGCTGATTAGCGTGTCCGTAGTGTGTGAGTGTGTATGTGATTGTGCCCTGCGATGGACTGGCACCCTGTCCAGGGTGTACCCCGCCTTGTGCCCGATGCTCCCTGGGATAGGCTCCAGGTTCCCCGTGACCCTGAAAAGGAGTAAGCGGTTGAAGATGGATGGATGGATGGATGGATGGACCTATCATCCTGTTCAAAATTTTACACCCCCCTGACTCTTAATGCGTCATGTGGCCTTCTTGAGTATCAGTGAATGTTTGCACCTTTTGTAATAGTCGTGTACGAGTCCCTCTGTTGTCCTCAGTGTGAAAAGACAGATCTAACCCCCAGATGTTTTGCATTGTTGTAAGACAACTGGATAAAGATTCATAACGAAATGATAAGATCCAACACTGCGGGCATAATACTCCTTATGATGGTTGGGAAATTTCCACTATAGATCCAGTTTCTCGCAAAAATGCGCCTATGGGTAAAAAAACATATATTGAAATATTTCAGTGATTTCATTTGTGCTCTTCATTTCTCGTTCCAATAATGGATTCCAGCTGTTGGCACGAATTTATTAGTAGTCGTTTTGGCGGTGAGGAGCCACGTTATCTTACAGCTTGGTCTTCTCAGTCCTCTAAAACACACTTTATCTCCAAACGGAACAAAGCTCGACATCCTCCAAAAAAGCGAGACTCTTCAACCTTTTTATGGAATTTGAGCATAACCAAGAACCATGGTTTTTATTTAATAGTAATTACATTTAATCAATTTTGTAATTAAAAGGAAAATAAGGTGTTGCTTTGCTTGGTTCATGTTCTGCACAGAATTGACACTTTCTCTGTCCTCACTTTTCTCCTCAGGTGTTTATCCACATGCTCTGGGGCCCATGACGCCCTGGCTGGGCTTGAGTGACCGTGCCAAAGTGTGGAAGCCTTACAGCTGTCAGGACAAAGAGAGGGAACGTGGGAAGGATAGAGAGAGGACCCGGGACCGAGAGCCGAAGAAAGAGCAGGCGAGAGAACGCGATCAGGAGAACACGCCGGCGTTTCAGGGCCGCAGCAGGTGAACGCAAGCGTAACCGTATCAGCAAGAGCGAGGATGGACAGTGAGCGTGCGCATGGGATGGAGTGAGAGACAAACCAGCTGTGGCCAGGCAGATGTTGGGCTTGATTCGTATGCATTGGCTGGAGGGTCTTTCACACATGTTAGACATACACAGAGAAAGGAAGCTGGATAAGATTAAAATAAATATGAAGAGCATTGCCTGTATTTCTGACCATATGTGTGTGTAATAGAATGAGTGTGTGCCGTCTTGGTGCTGTGATAGTCATATGTGGGGGAAGAAGCGATCCAGGGGAACAGCTGTGCACTCACAGCAATGCAGCCTCATGAACTACAGCCTCAGTATGCAGCATTCATTACAATACAAGCTTCCATGAAGTTGTTGATCTGTGTGTATGGGAGAGCTAATGGCTCATCCAAAAACGATTATGGAATAACGTCTATGTAAGACTGGTCAGTGGAGACGTCTGGCTGTTTAACCCAAAGCAGAAGCCAGCCAGATCTCCAGAACAGGTTCTGAGTTCTCTCATCACTTCTACTCTTCCACACGCACGTTCCGTGCCATTTAGTCAAAGTGCTTTTTGGTAATCGAATGACGAGGTGCTGAGATAAACGGACATCGTGTGGTTTATCATATTAACCGGAGGAAATCACGATGGCGTCTCGGTATTCTGGCCTTAGAACGAGTCGATATCAAACATTCACGTACAGTGAACTTGTCCTGAACAGGAATTCGGTCCCGACATGCTCTTGTCTACTATCTTATGTTGTTGGTTATTTTATATACGGGTCGTTAGATCTAGAATTCTGCCTGCTCAAAATCATACACAGAGATAACGTAGTGCGATAAGATGACATTTATTTGAATGGATTATAATAACTAGTTATTAGAGAGAGAGAGTGAGAGAGAGAGCGCGAGACAGCGAGCTACTAATGATGAAGCTGAGAGTTTGGCTATTGTACGCAGCTGTAACCGTATGTTAGTACAGTTCTAATTGTTTATAGGCAGCACACTAATTTAGAACGGTGATTAAACTGACTGTGCATTATACGGTGTGAACACGCACCTTCCAGCCAATCAGAATGAAGTATTCAGACAGACCTTGGTATAATTACAGTAAAACCCAGATCAGTGAAATATCCGGGGCTGTTTGGCCGTTCATGCTCATGTTTGTAACTTTCTCCGAAGGTTTCAGTGCTCGGATATATTGGACCCCGTTCACATCTCTAGTGTTCACTTGCAGTCGAATAAAACAGCTCACCAAAGCCGGAGAGATTTTTCCTCTAGAGACAGAGGGAAAGGAAAAGGCAGTTATGAATATGATTCTTCAGCACATACATTTCTGCTCCATCTCTGTCCTACTTCAGCTACTCTCTTCCTTCCTCTGATGCTCTCGCTCTCTCCCAGCTGGTTGAACATTTGGTGAACACTTGTCCTTTGTGCACGATCTCATCTTTCTGATTGAGAAACTGTGACAGTTCTGTCCTCTGTCAGTCCAGCACGGACGTCCAGCACGGACACGCTCTCAGATTCATGCACAGACTTTCCAACAGTGGCTCAATAATACACCTGCACAATACAGCACACGTGGGTTAGCCGTGTGTACACATACACTGCCTCGGACACATGCTGTAGTACATGCTGCTGTATTGCATTTGCAACATAAAAGGAAGCCATGTACCATGTGTTGCGCTCTCTCACTCACTCACACACACACACACACAGTTTTTATCAGCAAGCTAATAGCACATTCTAGCACATTGCCTGCTACCATAATGACCGAGGTCAAGCTGTAAATGTTCTCTCTCTCTCCTTCCCTCCTGTATACATCTTTTTCACTTCATGAACTGGATTAAAACAACCTCTTTGGTCTAGAGGATTTTATTTCATCGTGGGGAGTGGGGGGGGGGGTCTGTGTGACACTGGGTTACTTGGTAAGTAATGCTAATTTAAAACAGGAAGAGCAAAAGTGTGTAAGAAGGTCCATTTTGTGTGTGTGTGTGTACAGATGATGGAGACTAAATGAGAAATCTCACTATGGCTAAAGAAAGCCAGTACTTCCTACCACATGTTTCAGGATGATCCAGCTGTTTTTAATAACCGCTGAGACATGATCGGAAACAAACGTGTTGTCTGTGTAGTAAAGTGTATAAATAACTCGCTTGCTCGCTGTGAGCCTATTCTGCTTGCTAAATGAAAAGTTGTAGGGTCTTTTTAGTTAATGAAATAGTGATTGTGTGTGTGTGTGTGTGTGTGTGTGTGTGCAGTGATAAAGAGCGTGTGTCACGTCACAGGGACCACGGCGATCGGGAGCGAGAGAGACATCGGGAACACGATCGAGACGGGAGAGAAAGAGAAGAGCGGCATTGTGACAGGAGACACAGGGAGCGTACCGAGCGACGCAAATCCTCACGCAGGTAGCGCGCGCTCGAACACTTTCGTTACGTTTGTGTGAGCAAAGAGGAATGTGTAAATATTTCACGCGACCTCTTTCGCTTCTCGTTCCCGTTTTACACACCGTCTCTCAGCAGTAGCAGTCGGAGAAGGCATTCCAGCGATGATGGAGACAGCCACAGGAGACACCGATACAAGCGCTCCAAACGCAACAAGGACAGCACGGACACAGAGTCCACTGACTGAACGGGTTAGAGAGTACATCTTAACACGTTGTCTTAAACGATTCACTCGGGGATAGAGTGTGACAACATTTGTACGTTGATTTGAGCCAAGTTAAGGCCGGGCTCATTAGGAGCTGGTTTATTTTCATTTTAAGCCGTTACACGACCGCTACTTTACAAAACTAATTTATTCACCAAATCTTTTTTTTTTTCATTTAAACAAAGTTATTATGAGATGATTTGAACGGGGAAAAACCCCAAACTTGATGGTTAAGCAAAGATGAATTATATTTATGTTGTCCCAAAGTGTGGTTTTGTTGCGGTATGAAAACAGTATTATAAATTATTTGGTAAACCAGTTGTGCCTGTGTGAAAATTTTACCAAACATTAGCATTCACAGATCACACACACACACACACACACTA
>JAFFST010050790.1:58624-70814 GCA_022414735.1 Noturus placidus | reverse complement strand
CACACATACACACACACATACTGGAAACGAACCCCCAACCCTGGAGGTGCGATTTCAATTCATGATAATAGGTCAAGCAAAACCCCCCCACAAAATTAGGCAGACAGACATGATAAGGTGCAGAATAACTGCAGCAGACATTCACAACAACCTGGTTCTGTTGAAACATATTTTGTATTCTTTTCTTTTTCTTTTTCTGCTCTTTCCTTCTGCTTGTTGTCTTCACCCTGCATTTTTTCGTTCATAGTCAATTTTCCCTTCAGCAGCAGGGAAGGAGAAGGAAAAACTCATTACATCAGCCACAAACTGGGGCTTTACATAACACACACACACACACACACACACACACACACACACACACACACACACGTACACATGTACACATGTACACACACGTACACACACAGGCACATAGTCCACTTTCCTCAAATCGATCTTTGCCCACTTTGACTTCATCTATCAAGTTCATTTCCTCTATTTAATCAATCAGAAGATGATCCGCACACACAGACTTGTCCTCGACCTTTGTATCTCAATCTGTTCTCTTGTTCCTTCTCTTTCCTTTCCTGCCTGCATCTTGTCTTTTGACTCTCTCTGTCCCTGTCCCGTCTGATCAGCCTTCCATCAGCCTCATCTGCATTATTAAAGGAACATATGCTGTAGCTGTGCTCAACGTTGACCCAGGTGGTCACAATCTCGGGCACACATGCACACAAACACACTCACCCTCTTGTGTTACGCTGGCATTTCTGAAGTTGTCTCTTTCCTCAGTGTTATCGTGGACCACTGCTGTGCCGCTCTTGGTCCTCCTGAGCACGCTGAAAGCCCTGTTCAGACGCCGGAACGAGCGGCTCCTCACAGACGAGCGGTCGAAGTTACGGACTATAGGATGCACAGATGGAGAGAACAAGGATGAGAGTCAAAGTCTGAACAAGAACATGTCTGGACTTGTCCAGATCTCTTCTACAGTATCCAATGAGCTGCTTGGAGAAGCCTAGAATTAGCCAATCATAAGTCAGGGAACATGTGATCCACCTCATCAAGGCAGTTTATTTTGGTGTTTTGTTCTGCAGTTGTATCACTCTTCGACTGAATTCAGTTCACTTCTGGTGTGCAGCTGCATATAGTGCTGATGTGTTTGGGCTTGTCATACCTTTAGGCTTTTCACAGAAATGAAGGCTGGTTTTATGTACCTAGTGCTGCTCTATCTCCCACGTTGATGTGTGTAGCTCAGACAGCAGCAGTTCGCTTAAAAGCATAAAGCCTGAGGCTGACAGCCCATTCTACTGCACTGCCATGTGCTTTTGCCTCCCCTCAACTAAAGTGCTGCTGCAGCGCCATTTCCCATCCTCAACAGCCAGCAGCATGCTGGAACGGGAGCAACGTCGTCTCTCAGATTTTTAATCTGTAGTTTTTACTGCATCACATTCTTTCTTAACCTTTGTGCTCATTGTGTCTTTGGTACAGAGGTGATAAATAGTTTAAACCGAGATGCACCGATACTAAATTTCTCAGCCGATAGCAATAAGCGATTATCCAGACTGATATCAGCCGATAATCGATACCGATAGTTCTGCCTTTTACACCTTCTTTTAAATGAATAATGATTAATCCCACAATTCTGAAAGAAATGTAAATAAAAACATCATTCTCTCCATTTGAACAAGTTGTTTGATAGTAACTGGTCTCATAAACACAAAAGACATTACTCACATGAACACATCAACTCAATTCTGAAGACTAAAGTAAGATTATTAACTTATTGAATGATATTCATTCATATTAACATTGACTGAATTCTAAAAATCCTCCTGTTAGTCTCTCATTCACTCACCACATACAAAAGCATTTCTACTTCATCATTGAACACTGTGGACACTAAGGGTGCATTTGAATCAAACCCTTGTAAATTTTCCCCCATGGTGCTGTTCATTTGTACAACGATCGAACTTGGGTATGGACCAAAACAACCGATCTGTTACGATCTGAGTGAGTCTCGGTCCACTTCCAAGTACACTCTTTCGCAGTGGAATTGCAGTGGGAATGTGATTCGACCCTGCGTCGACTGAGTGCAGGAAGTGAATCAAATATGCTGTGTGTTTTGGGTTGTGAACAACATTCTTTTATCCACTAATCTGAGCTGTGAGGCACAAACTGAGCCAAAAGACAAATGCGAAATAAGAAAAGAGAAAATACGGACATTGGTTAAGATGTTGGACTACTGATCAGAAGTTTACAAGTTCAAATCCTTGATCAAGGCCCTTAACCCTCAACTGTTCATTATATATAAATGAGAGAAATGTAAGTCGCTCTGGATAACGGCGTCTGCCAAATACCATAAATGTAAATGAAAGTCCAAACTTGGAATGATGCGTTGGGAGCTACAAAGTGGGGAAATCACTACGGACGCCTCCATGTTCGTCTTCTGTTAGCAACAAGCTAGCCAGCTAACTGTGATGAGTGATGTATATTTTTCTCCTTAAAACAGTGAACTGTATCATCAGTGTTATAGGTTTAACAAGCGAATGTGTCTGTGTGTTGATTGCTCTACAGCAAGTACTTGTATATACAGTGTAATGCATTTAAATGGCTTTTTTTTTTTTTCTTTTTTTACAACCCCAATTCCAAAAACGTTGGGACGCTGTGTGAAATGTAAATAAAAACAGAATGCAATGATTTGCAAATCTCATAAACCCATATGTTATTCACAATAGAACATAGAAAACTTTTCAAATGTTACAACTGAGGAAATGTATTGTTTAAAGGAAAAAATAAGGTATTTTGAATTTGATGGCCGCAACATGTCTCAGAAAAGTTGGGACAGGGGCAACAAAAGGCTGGAAAAGTAATTGTTACTGAAAATAAACAGCTGGAGGTTCATTGGTAATAGGTCAGTAACATGACTGGGTATGTAAAGTAAAGATGGGCAGAGGTTCACCAATCTGCGAAAAACTGCAACTACAATTTGTGGAACAATTTCAGAATAATGTTCCTCAGCGTAAAATTGCCAAGACTATGAATCTCTCATCATCTACATAATACATAAATAATATCATAGAACTCATTGTCTGTGAACACAGTTCACCGTGCCATCCACAAATGCTGGTTAAAGCTCTATCATGTAAAGAAGAAGGCATATGTGAACATGAACCACAATCACCACAATCTTCTCTGGGCCAAAGCTCATTTAAAATGGACTGAGGCAAAGTAGACAACTGTTATGTGGTCAGACGATTTGAAATTTGAAATTATTTTTGGAAACCATGGACACTGCATCCTCTCAACTAAGAGGACTAAAGAGGAGAGGGACTGTCCAGGCTTTTAATCAACACGCAATTCAAAAGCATCTCTGATGGTATGGGGTGCATTAGTACCTTTTTATACCCAATCATGTTACTGACCTGTTGCCAGTTAAACTAATTAGTAATTACCTTATTTTTTCCTTTAAATGGTACATTTCCTCAGTTTAAACATTTGATATGTTTTCTATGTTCTATTGGGAATAACATATGTGTTTACAAGATTTGCAAATCAACTTTTTCCCCACTTTATTGGAATTGTGGTTGTATTGCTGATGCTGTGAGCGTCCATGTTGTTTCGCTGGCACTCGCTAAACTCGGAGTTGAATGAGAAATCCTAAGTTCCCAAACAGAAATTCTGAATGTAGAAGGTGTTTTCTTTGTTTTTTCCCTGGTCGGAGGTCAGGAATTAAGATTTATGCTTTTTAGTCGAATGCAGCAATAGGTAAGAAGGCACCTAAGTAAGAGATTGCAGCCTGTTTTACATTTCAAAGTGGGAGGAGCCAATGAATGCTTGAATTTTACTAAAAGTCATAAATGTCACCATGGACACAAATTAGGTTTTTTATACGTTTGGGTTCATATGGAGGCTGTTCGAGCATGTGTACACTAATTTATCATTCCTATTTTATACAAAATGTCTGATTTACTGACTTACTGTACACATATACTCATAAACACACACAATATGTGTGCTCACTCACACTCACTCTTCTTGGAGTTGCTGCGCGTTGTCAGGCTGGTGGTGCTCCCTGATTGGCTGTTGTCCTCCATGCCAGGCTCGTAGGCAGGGTTGACAAGGCCAGGCTCATCTGATAGAAGGGCCATGGCACTGGAGGCGGGGCCATCAGCAGGCAGGGCTGCCAGAGCGAGCTCTGATGTGCTGTCGGTGCACTCTCCTTCCTGCGAGCGGCGCTTTCTCTCAGCCGACAGGCCATAATGTGAAGCTCCTTTACATCTGCACACAAATGCAAATCATCTACGTAAGGCAAAGTCTCAATATATTTCAGTTATACAGTATAAAAAGCCTATAAATGACACTGAAGTAAGTGTGTAAGTGTACGTGTGTGTGTGTTTGTATTCATTGTTCATTCAGCTTTTTCCCCTCTACACATGTTTACACCGGGGTTGTGTGGCTGACAGATTAGGAAGAGCTGTCACAGGAGAGATGCTACTCAGCATTCAGATTGGAACTGAAAGCGAGCAGACAAATAGGATTCACTCCAAGGAGTCCAGGTTACACACACACACACACACACACACACACACAGAAGGAATATAAAATGTCCTCTGAGATAAACAGAATTACAGACATGTTTCTCTGCTATCAAATTAATTACACAAATTGAACACACACACACACACACACCCACACACACACACACACACCTTACCCTCTGCATACAGAATGATGTCCTAAATAAACACAATCAAATATCATTAATATCAATCCAATTGATCATCTGTGTTACGCAGACCACAGTCACGTGTACTGATAAATGCTTCCAGCTAATATAACGGTGACAATATTTTTATTCATACTACAAGAGCACACTCATCGATTTAGATTACATCCACCACTTAATGTATTACAAGCAGATCAGTTATTCTATACATATAAATCAGACAACTAATATTGGTCCTAGTCCACCATGTAGCTTTAAACGTATGTATACGTAATTCTGTCACGTCAGTAGATGCTTTCATTCTCAGAGGAATCACTGAACATTTGTTAGGTACACAGTCAGCCTTCCCAGACCAGAAAATAGATTCCAAACATTGTGCCAACAGCATTCAGTTACCGGTGTATGGGCTAGAGATCACAGTCTGTAGAAAGATAAACAGATGGATGGGTGGCTGTATTGTTGCAGACAAAAGTGTGATATGTACAGATATTCAGGTTATGCTCAGGGGAGTCAGTGGGAAATGAAATACAGTTTGTCTCACTTTTCATGGCCGGCTACACCTTCATAGGCTTGAGAATGAGATGGAGAGAGAGGGAGTAAGTGAGTGGGTGGGTGAGTGAGTAGGTGAGTAAGTGATTTAGAGTGAGTGCTTTAGAGAGTGAGTGAGAGTTATATAGAATGAGTGTATGATTTAGAGTGGGTGAATGAGTGAATGAGAGTCAGTGAATGAGTGAGTGAGAGTGATATAGAGTGACAGTGATTTGAGAGTGGGCGAGTGAGTGAATGAGTGATTTGGAGTGAGTGAATGAGTGAGTGTGTGATTTAGAGTAGATGAATGAGTGAATGAGAGTGAGTGAGTGAGTGATTTGGAGTGAGTGAGTGAGTGATTTGGAGTGAGTGAGTGAGTGATTTGGAGTGAGTGAGTGAACGAATTAGTGATTTAGAGAGTGATTTGGAGTGAGTGAATGAGTGAGTGTGTGATTTAGAGTGGGTGAATGAGTGAATGAGAGTGAGTGAGTGAGAGTGAGTGAGTGAGTGATTTAGAGTGGGTGAGTGAGTGAGTGATTTGGAGTGAGTGTTTTAGAGAGTGAGTGAGAGTTACATAGAGTGAGTGCATGATTTAGAGTGGGTGAATGAGTGAATGGGAGTGAGTGAATGAGTGATTTAGTATGATTTATGGTGAGTAAGTGAGTGATTTGGAGTGAGTGAATAATTTAGAGTGGGTGAGTGAGTGATTTAGAGTGAGTGAATGAATGAGTGAATGATTTGGAGTGAGTGATTTAGAATGGGAGATTTAGAGTGAGTGAACGAGTGAGTGATTTAGAGTGAGTGAGAATGAGTGCGTGAATGATTGAGTGATTTGGAGTGAGTGAAGTAGAGTGGGTGAGTGATGTAGAGTGAATGAATGATTTAGAGTGAGTGAACAAGTGAGTGATTTAGAGTGAGTGATTTAGAGTGAGTATTTGGGAGTGAGTGATTTAGATTGAGTGATATAGAGTGAGAGTGATTTGGAGTGAGTGAATGAGTAAGTGATTTAGAGTGAGTGAACGAGTGAGTGATGTAGAGTGAGTGAGTGATGTAGAGTGAATGAATGATTTAGAGTGAGTGAACGAGTGAGTGATTTAGAGTGAGTGATTTAGAGTGAGTGATTTAGAGTGAGTATTTGGGAGTGAGTGATTTAGAGTGAGTGAACGAGTGAGTGATTTAGAGTGAGTATTTGGGAGTGAGTGAGTTAGAGTGAGTGATTTAGAGTGAGTGTTTTGGAGTGAGTGTTTTGGAGTGAGTGAATGAATGATTTAGAGTGAGTGATTTAGAGTGAGTGATTTAGAGTGAGTGATTTGGAGTGAGTGTTTTGGAGTGAGTGAATGAATGATTTAGAGTGAGTGATTTAGAGTGAGTGTTTTGGAGTGAGTGTTTTGGAGTGAGTGTTTTGGAGTGAGTGCTTTGGAGTGAGCGAGTGTTTTGGAGTGAGTGAATGAGAGTGATTTAGAGTGACTGAATGAATGATTTAGAGTGAGTGAATGAGTGAGTGATTTAGAGTGAGTGAATGATTTAGAGGGAGTGTTTTGGAGTGAGTGATTTGGAGTGAGTGATATAGAGTGAGTGATTTAGAGTGCATGATTTAGAGTGAGTGAACGAGTGAGTGAATGAGTGAGTGATTTGGAGTGAGTGAACAAGTGAGTGATGTAGAGTGAGTGAGTTATGTAGAGTGGGTGAACGAGTGAGTGATTTAGAGTGAGTGAATGAATGATTTCGAGTGAGTGAACGAGTGAGTGATTTAGAGTGAGTATTTGGGAGTGAGTGTTTTGGAGTGAGTGTTTTGGAGTGAGTGTTTTGGAGTGAGTGAATGAGAGTGAGTGAATGAGAGTGATTTAGAGTGACTGAATGAATGATATAGAGTGAGTGAATGAGTGAGTGATTTAGAGTGAGTGAATGATTTAGAGTGAGTGATTTGGAGTGAGTGATTTAGAGTGAGTGATTTAGAGTGAGTGTTTTGGAGTGAATGATTTGGAGTGAGTGATTTGGAGTGAGTGAGTGACGTAGAGTAGGTGAGTGATTTAGAGTAAGTGAATGAGTGAGTGATTTAGAGTGATTTGGAGTGAGTGTTTTGGAGTGAGTGATTTAGAGTAAATAAATGAGTGAGTGATTTGAAGTGAGTGAGTGATGTAGAGTAGGTGAGTGATTTAGAGTAAGTGAATGAGTGAGTGTTTTGGAGTGAGTGATTTGGAGTGAGTGAGTGATGTAGAGTAGGTGAGTGATTTAGAGTAAGTGAATGAGTGAGTGTTTTGGAGTGAGTGATTTGGAGTGAGTGAGTGATGTAGAGTAGGTGAGTGATTTAGAGTAAGTGAATGAGTGAGTGTTTTGGAGTGAGTGATTTGGAGTGAGTGAGTGATGTAGAGTAGGTGAGTGATTTAGAGTAAGTGAATGAGTGAGTGTTTTGGAGTGAGTGATTTGGAGTGAGTGAGTGATGTAGAGTAGGTGAGTGATTTAGAGTAAGTGAATGAGTGAGTGTTTTGGAGTGAGTGATTTGGAGTGAGTGAGTGATGTAGAGTAGGTGAGTGATTTAGAGTAAGTGAATGAGTGAGTGTTTTGGAGTGAGTGATTTAGAGTGAGTGTTTTGGAGTGACTGAATGAATGAGTGATTTAGAGTGAGTGAACAAGTGAGTGATTTAGAGTGAGTGAGAGGTTTAGAGTGAGTGAGAGAGTTGGAGTGTGTGAGTGATGTAGAGTGGGTGAATGATTTAGAGTGAGTGAATGAGTGAGTGATTTAGAGTGAGTGTTTTGGAGTGAGAGAATGAATGAGTGATTTAGAGTGAGTGAGAGAGTTGGAGTGAGCGAGTGAATGAGTGAGTGTTTTGGAGTGAATGATTTAGAGTGAGTGAACGAGTGAACGAGTGAGTGATTTGGAGTGAGTGAATGAGTGAGTGATCTGTAGTGAGCGAATGAGTGAGTGATCTGTAGTGAGTGAATGAGTGAGTGATCTGTAGTGAGTGAATGAGTAAGTGATCTGTAGTGAGTGAGTGATGTAGAGTGGGTGAATGATTTAGAGTGAGTGAATGATTGAGTGATTTAGAGTGAGTCAATGAGTGAGTGATTTGGAGTGAGTGAATGAGTGAGTGAATGAGTGAGTGATCTGTAGTGAGTGAATGAATGAGTGAGTGATCTGTAGTGAGTGAATGAGTGAGTGATCTGTAGTGAGTGAGTAATGTAGAGTGGGTGAGTGATTTAGAGCAAGTGAATGATTAGTGATTTGGAGTGAGTGAGTGATGTAGAGTAGGTGAGTGATTTCGAGTAAGTGAATGAGTGAGTGATTTGGAGGGAGTGAGTGAGTGATGTAGAGTAGGTGAGTGATTTAGAGTGAGTGAATGAGTGAGTGATTTAGAGTGAGTGATTGAGAGTGAGTGAATGAGTGAGTGAATGAGTGAGTGATTTAGAGTGAGTGAATTAGAGTGAGTGATTTAGAGTGAGTGATTTGGAGTGAGTGAATGAGTGAGTGATTTAGAGTGAGTGAATGATTTAGAGTGAGTGATTTAGAGTGAGTGAATGAGTGAGTGAATGAGTGAATGATTTAGAGTGAGTGATTTAGTGAGTGATTTAGAGTGAGTGAATGAGTGAGTGATTTAGAGTGAGTGATTTAGAGTGAGTGATTGAGAGTGAGTGATTGAGAGTGAGTGAATGAGAGTGAGTGATTTAGAGTGAGTGAATGAATGAGTGAGTGATTTAGAGTGAGTGAATGAGTGAGTGATTGAGAGTGAGTGATTGAGAGTGAGTGATTGAGAGTGAGTGATTTAGAGTGAGTGATTTAGAGTGAGTGATTTGGAGTGAGTGTTTTGGAGTGAGTGAATGAGTGAGTGTTTTGGAGTGAGTGAATGAGTGAGTGATTTAGAGTGAATGATTTAGAGTGAGTGATTTAGAGTGAGTGAATGAGTGAGTGAATGAGTGAATGATTTAGAGTGAGTGATTTAGAGTGAGTGAATGAGTGAGTGAATGAGTGAATGATTTACAGTGAGTGATTTGGAGTGAGTGAATGAGAGTGAGTGATTGAGAGTGAGTGAATGAGTGAGTGATTGAGAGTGAGTGATTGAGAGATTGAGAGTGAGTGAATGAGAGTGAGTGAATGAATGAGTGAGTGATTTAGAGTGAGTGATTTAGAGTGAGTGATTTAGAGTGAGTGATTTAGAGTGAGTGAATGAGTGAGTGAATGAGTGAATGATTTAGAGTGAGTGATTTACAGTGAGTGAATGAGTGAGTGAATGAGTGAGTGATTTAGAGTGAGTGATTTAGAGTGAGTGATTTGGAGTGAGTGAATGAGAGTGAGTGATTTAGAGTGAGTGATTTGGAGTGAGTGAATGAGAGTGAGTGATTGAGAGTGAGTGATTGAGAGTGAGTGATTGAGAGTGAGTGATTGAGAGATTGAGAGTGAGTGAATGAGAGTGAGTGATTTAGAGTGAGTGAATGAATGAGTGAGTGATTTAGAGTGAGTGAATGAATGAGTGAGTGATTTAGAGTGAGTGATTTAGAGTGAGTGAATGAGAGTGAGTGATTTAGAGTGAGTGAATGAATGAGTGAGTGATTTAGAGTGAGTGAATGAGTGAGTGAATGAGTGAGTGAATGAGAGTGAGTGATTTAGAGTGAGTGAATGAATGAGTGAATGAGTGAGTGATTTAGAGTGAGTGAGTCTCTTTTGTATAATTTTTGCTTGTAGATCTAAATCAGGGGTCATGTGGAAGGCCTGGGATTACAGCAGTCTGATGATTTCCCCAGAGCAAGTCTGTATCATGGAGCACTATTTAACATAACACTGTGTGAAACAGATCCAGAAAGGCACGATCAGGGCACCATGTTAGAAAACAGACACACGCTTAATGGCTCTCTAGGGTATTGTATTTTTATTTCATTGTTATTTTGGCAAAGTGAATTCTACAGCAACTTAGATAGCTTAACTAGACTTTCTGGCTGGGTATATGTTGTGCCAGACACCAATTAAACCTGGTAATGATCTGATGAATTGAATTACAGCCATCTTATCTTTATAAATAAATAAATAAATAAACCACAAGTCAGAATTTCAGCAGAAATATAAGGTAGAGTTTTGCATCTTAGACTAGCTTTCCTCAGTGTCAGTCTCTCTCTCTCTCTTTCTCTCTCTCTCTCTTTCTCTCTCTCTCTCTCACCTGGATCATATTACAGCTGTGCCTGTGGGAAAGCTTAAAATGAAACTATTTTGCAAGCAAAATGACTTTTGGTTTGTTATCCAGCAGCTTATTTATTTCCCTAACTTTGCAGACTGTTCTCATCAGGATGCACACACACACACACACACACACACACACACCGGTGCTCCCTGCACTTAAAAATAGAATTACTGCATCCGCTATAAAAGGATTTCTTTTTCCCACGTTTAAACCTATGATGTTGGGGATAAATATGGAAAAATCCATTCCGGTTTGCTTTCAGGAGCTTTGCATGTGATAAATCGAGGGCATGTTTCAAGCTGGCGCGCAGGATACAGTTTCTAGGACGACGTGCCCTTCTGAGACAAGAATAATCACATTGTTCTTCAGTGACACAGCACAGTATTAATAAACCGTCTTGAAATGGAATACTAAAGCTACAACGAATGCATTTTCATACATGAACTGTGCAAAAAAGATGGTTTAATTCCTACACTGATACCCTAATCAAGCTTCATATTTTCGAATCAGGAAGGGTTCTTGAATAAAGTATCAAAAAAAAAAAAAAAAAAACTAGTAGAGACATATATAGCGTACTGTATATAGACAGACAGACCTGATGCTTTCTCAATGAGCAAGCGAATATATCAGACAGATTGCTTGTTCAGGTAAAGGAGTCCCTCTGGAGACTGACTAGAAGGAAAGGATATTAATGCTAATAATGCTAACACTAACCAAAGTAATGTCTGTTGTTTCCAGTGAAAAATGAGAGAACAGGGAGTGGCACCATTCTATCCATCCAAGTAAGCACAAATCATAGCACCCTCATGCCAGCACCGTTTTCCTGGTATGTGTGTAAGACTCTCTCCTCATTTTTTTTCAGTAAAATGCATAAATGTAACTGCTGTATGAATACACATTCATGTTAAATTGAACTGAAGCACATCAGTAGCCATTTTGTAGCCATATTATTTAAGAGAGAGAGAGAGAGAGAGAGAGAGAGAGAGCGAGAGAGAGAGAGATAAGCAATCCTGTCTGCTCCTTCGTTAAGGGGCTTAGGCTGGCGTTAATTAAAATCGGCTTCCACGCCAGAGATAAAACCACAGTGTGGTGTCTGAAGCCTTCGGTCACATCACGCTCTTCATAATCAGCCTACATCACAATCTTTACCTGACCCGACCCCCCCCCAATTCCGGCAGCTTCTCCAGATAAACTACAACAAAACATGGTGCCTTGGCCTGAACGGTATTGTGAATACGTTCATCCTTAAAAATCATATTTAAGACAATAATGTACAGTCAACCTTGTGACTTGGTCAGTAGCCATGTTTCCATCCACGTATTCATATGCAAATCTTGGGGTATCACATTAAGAAAAAAACGCTGGATGGAAACACCAGATGCAAACAAAATCTCCAAAACACAATAAAAAAAAAAAACACTGGTCTGATGAGACCAAGATAAACTCATTTGGTTCAGATGGTGTTGAGCGTGTGTGGTGAAAACCAGATGAGGAGAACAAAGACTCACTACATTGTAGCAAAGTGTCATTTCCTCAGTGTTGTCACATGAAAAGATATCATCAGATATTTACACAAATGTCAGGGGTGTACTCACTTGTGTGACATACTGTATGTCTGTATATATATACACACACACATATATATATACAGTGGTGTGAAAAAGTGTTTGCCCCCTTCCTCATTTCCTGTTCCTTTGCATGTTTGTCACACTTAAGTGTTTCGGAACATCAAACCAATTTAAACAATAGTCAAGGACAACACAAGTAAACACAAAATGCAATTTGTAAA
>JAFFST010050790.1:46303-49124 GCA_022414735.1 Noturus placidus | reverse complement strand
TTCATACACTACGGACACTTTAGACATGCCAATCAGCCTAACATGCATGTCTTTGGACTGGGGGAGGAAACCGGAGTACCCGGAGGAAACCCCCGACACACGGGGAGACTCCACACACACATGGCCCTGGCGGGACTCGAACCCCGGACCCTGGAGGTGTGAGGTGAACATGCTAACAACTAAACCACCGCACTATGCAACTTATAATGACTTCTCCAATTTTAAAAAATTATTCAACCTCCTGAATAGAATCCCTCACAACAACACTCCCTTCAGTCTCCTTTTCAGGAGCTTTAAAAAAAAAAAAAAAAAAAAAAAAATCCATAAATAAACAAAAAACAGCTCTCCAGTCTTCATGTTGGTTTATCCTTTTAACAACAAATGCAGTCTTCACAGGTGAAACTGAAAACTCAAACCAAGAGTAGATGTTAAGAGCAATTTATTGTTTAAACACTCGATCTTCCAGGAAACACCCAAAAACAATCACAATCTAATATTTGGATGGTCTGATACAAAATGTGCTGTGTTCTATGTCATTTAAAATACCTACATATAAATACCAGGAAATAAAATTCAAAACTCTCTTCTTATATCCATCCTTCGATCACAAACCCAAGTGTTTTCATTCAACAGCAAAAGAATTGGCCTTGATGTTCCGATAGTTTCGGAGGGGACTGTATATGATAAGTACTACATATAATATGTTTAACATGTTAAGTGTGAGCTCTCGAAAATTAAATACTAATCCTAATTTACGGGGGCGAATACTTTATTTATTTTAAAACAACAACAAAAAAACCTAATGATAATTCTGTGCTCATCTAAATACTTTATTTCATTGCATTCTGTAGAGAGATACTTCAAAATGAGCAGAAACAAAATCCCAGTCTAAAATATTTATCTGATGGTGCGATACAGCAGGAAAAAAAGGAGAGAGAAATAATCACTAGGGGGGTGAATACTTTCTGGAGGCACTGTAATTATCTAATATAGAAAATGCACATATAATGGAATGGGAAGCCTGCACACACACACACACACACACACACACAGAAAAAAAAAACAACGCAGCAATTTGCTATCCATTTGTAATCTATTCTGCTTCTGTCTGGGACTCTTGCACAGTCAGAGTGTGAAGCTGCTGTGATTTGCCCAGTCGAGATCGAGAGAGAGAGAGAGAGAGAGAGAGAGAGACAGAGAGAGAGCACCATTTAAAAAAAGATGCAATGTTAATGCTAAGCCAATCTGCTGAATCATTAACAGAAGACGAGAATAGAGCATCCTGCTCCTCTGTTTCAGACAGCAGCGAAGTGTTGATGAAGCAGCGATGCCTTCGATCGTCTTCCTCATCGTAATTAACCTGATAAACACGGAATAAATGGACACACAAATGTAAGCAGCGAAAAAGTAATGGGAAACTATATGGTGTGATGAGAGGAGCGGTGTGTAGCTGCTGTAACGATGATGCGAATGCAGATGCTTTGAGGTTGGGATTAAAGAAAAACACCTATTTTTGGTTTGCCGTAGATTTTTACGATCCGTTCGATGAGTGGAAAGTATTGAACATGCTGTACAGTCTGTCAGCGTTACTTCGCTTCGCTTCTGCATTTCAAACAATGAACTGCATTGGTGGAAATGACTGGAGCGTAAACCGAGCGTTCAGATTGATGCATTGGGGCAGTAGTGGCTTGGCAGTTAAGGCTCTGGTTTACTGATCGGAAGGTCAGGGGTTCAAGCCCCAGCCCCACTGCGAAGCTGCCACTGTTGGGCCCTTGAGCAAGACCCATAACCCTCACTGCTCCAGGGGTGCTGTTGCATGGCTGACCCTGCACTCTGACCCCAGCTTCCTAACATGCTGGAGTATGCTGGGTGCTGTAATGTATATGTGATTAATAAAGACTCATTATCATTAATGTACACATGCTTGTCAATAGTACACATTCTCTTAATGGTTCCCTGAGTGAGCCAGAGTGTCCCGCAGGACAGATACACACATACACCAACATGCTTATTCATCAGGCCATCCATGAAAATAATGTCACCACGGCAACACACAGGCCTCTGGCTATAGCCCCGATTTCCTGCGTCATACTGACGACGCCATGTCGCTGCCCGAACAGACTATGTGCACACAGTATGTCCCTTCTGTCCCTGCAGACCCGCTTTGTATGGCTGGTAATGCCGAAAATGAATACGTCCATCAGGAGCCATTCAAATCTATTCCACTACACGCTGATCACACAGCATCAGAAGCCAGAGCTGCTCTGCTGCAGCAACTGGGAAAAAAACACAGCGCTCACAATCAACATTATTAACATTTATATGATAATCCAGATGCTCAGATGTAACCACTAGAAAGCAGACTCTCGCAGACTCTAGAGACACTAGACTAGCAGACCTCCTCCAAATGACATGACTTGTGAGTACTGTATGCATGCACGGTAAAAAGAAAGGTTTACAGTGATGCGTTCCACGGTGTGTTTTGGATTATCTCAAGAACAGGATCTCTCAAACTTCGAGTAACCTGGGATCACGTTAACTTAAAAATAAAATAAGAAATCAACAATATAAAATATGACCTTAATCTTCACTATTCAAAATAAAACCGATGTCATTTTAATTATACACAATCATTTTTCGGCTAGTTAGTGGCGCTGTAGAGCGTTTTATTGCTGGACTCGCAAAACCCATTTATTCAAATGATCGTAATATTTAAGCCGATGTTATTGGAGTTAGGTGTATCCATCCATCCATCTATTCATCTTCCATACCGCCTATCCTACACAGGGTCGTAGGGAGCCTGGAGCCTATCCCAGGGGAC
>JAFFST010050790.1:38803-41303 GCA_022414735.1 Noturus placidus | reverse complement strand
CGCACATTATGGACAATTTAGAGATCAGCCGACAACGCATGTCTTTGGACTGGTGGAGGAAACCGGAGTACACAGACGAAGCCCTCGCAGCACGGGGAGAACACGCAAACTCCTCGCACACAAGGAGGAGGTGGGAATCGAACCCCCAACCCTGGTGGTGTGAGGCAATCGTACAGAACAGAATAAAATTGTTTTCATTTATCCATCCATCCATCCATCCATCCATCCATCCATCTTCAACCGCTTACTCCTTTTCAGGGTCATGGGGGAACCTGGAGCCTATCCCAGGGAGCATCGGGCACAAGGCGGGGTACACCCTGGACAGGGTGCCAGTCCATCGCAGGGCACAATCACATACACTCACACACTACGGACACTTTAGACACGCCAATCAGCCTATCATGCATGTCTTGGGACTGGGGGAGGAAACCGGAGTACCCGGAGGAAACCCCCGACACACGGGGAGAACACGCAAACTCCTCACACACATGGCCCTGGCGGGACTCGAACCCCGGACCCTGGAGGTGTGAGGCGAACGTGTGTTTTCATTTATTATTATTATTATTATTATTATTATTATTATTATTATTATTATTATTATTATTATTATGGCTTCTTATGCACTATATGCTCACTACATGTGGTATAAATAAGATAATGGAGTTGTAGAAATGATGTATTAACCACTTTTGTACAATTCTTGAAGAAAGGTGCTGAATTTGAATATTGAATATGTTTGCCTTTGAATCCATAAAAATTACAATATTAGAAATAACTGTGTGTGTGTGTGTGTGTGTGTGTGTGTGTGTCTTTCTGCCTTTACTCTCACCAAAGACGAACGAGTATCTGCTGCTGCATGAACTACGGACCACGGTGTCTCGGAGGTGCGAGCACGTTTCTAAACATCCACGGCAGAGATCTAAAGATTAGAGGATGAGCTGATTTCATTTTAGGTTTTCTATATATTCGCAAGGCGACACTTTGTCCTTTGGACCGGAGCCGAAACAGAACCTTTTCATCCTTCCATGTGATCTCTTTGTCTCTGTCGCGGTCTCATCCCTAAAGCCCAGGGCTCAGATAGAAGACTATTTAGAAGCTTAACGAAAGATTTAGACTAATTTAGCACAGATAAACAGACAGAGTAAACAACATGCACACACACACACACACACACACACACACACACACATTACCTACATGATACAATAAGCAGTATCATTATCATTTATTTGTGTTTAGATTCTCTTGACCTCTTTTTCCTTTTCGGCTATAAAAGAGGTTCCAGATTTAATTAATTTAATTTATCAATTTGTATAGCGCTTTTTACAATGGTACATTGTCTCAAAGCAGCTTTACAGAAATATCATTTTTACATTTTTTTTTACATTTACAAGTGACTTACTAATGAGAGCACACTCACACACCAATGGTAGCAGAGCTGCCATGCAAGGTGCCAGCTTACCATCGGGGGCAACTTAGGGTTCAGTGTCTTGCCCAAGGACACTTCGGCATGGTATCACCCGGACCGGGATTCGAACCGCCAACCCCACGGTTAGTGGATTAGTGGACAACCCGCTCTACCCACTGAGCCACAGCCGCCCCGATCTAATCCTGTGCAAGCATGCAGGGGCAGGAAGGGAATCGGGTTGCAATAAAAAGTACATTCCCACTCATAAACACACACACTAGCTACATCAACAAGCAGGCAAAGAACCATGCAAACAAACAAACAAACAAACAAACAAACATATAGCATATACAGTACAGTACTGTGCAGAAGTATAGGGTGCATGCAAAGAAATGCTGTAGAGCAAAGATGCCTTCAAAAATAATGACATTAAATGTTTCTACATTAAAGAAAAAAATACTATGAAGAGCAGTAAACAGTAATAAATGAAACAGTCAAGATTTGGTGTGATGACCCTTTGCTTAAAAATTGTCTCGGGTACTATTTGTGCAGTTTTAAAAAAGAAATGAGCTTTTTAAAAAGTTTCACTGAGCATCGAGCACAACCAGCCACCGTTCTTCTGAAGAGTTTGTCAAACCCTTCAATTTGGAAATGCTCAATCAATCTACAGTGAAGGTCTTTGGACTGGGGGAGGAGACCAAAAAAGCACAGGGAGAACATGCAAGCTCCTCATGCTACAGGATGGAGGCGGGACTCAAACCCCTAGCCCTGGAGGTGTAAGGCAAACGTGCTAACCATTAAGACACTGTGCCCCCCGTAATGCAGGAGCCATAAAATAAAAATCTATAACAAAGTTTGTATATATATACAGTGGTGTGAAAAAGTGTTTGCCCCTTCCTCATTTCCTGTTCCTTTGCATGTTTGTCACACTTAAGTGTTTCGGAACATCAAACCAATTTAAACAATAGTCAAGGACAACACAAGTAAACACAAAATATTTGTAAATGATGGTGTTTATTATTAAAGGTGAAAAAAAATCCAAACCATCATGGCCCTGTGTGAAAAAGTGATTGCCCCCCTTACTATAACTGC
>JAFFST010050790.1:4130-28091 GCA_022414735.1 Noturus placidus | reverse complement strand
GGCAGCCTGTCAGTGCTCAGACCATACACTGCACACTGCATCAAATTGGTCTGCATGTCTGTCATCCCAGAAGGACGCCTCTTCTAAAGATGATGGACAAGAAAGTCCACAAATAGTTTGCTGAAGACAAGCAGACTAAGGACATGGATTACTGGAACCATGTCCTGTGGTCTGGTGAGACCAAGATAAACTTATTTGGTTCAGATGGTGTCAAGCGTGTGTGGCGGCAACCAGGTGAGGAGTACAAAGACAAGTGTGTCTTACCTACAGTCAAGCATGGTGGTGGGAGTGTCATTGTCTGGGGCTGCATGAGTGCTGCCGGCACTGGAAAGCTACAGTTCATTGAGGGAACCATGAATGCTAACATGTACTGTGACATACTGAAGCAGAACATGATCAGTATGCAGTATTCCAGCATGATAACGATCCCAAACACACCTCCAAGATGACCACTGCCTTGCTAAAGAAGCTGAGTGTGAAGGTGAGGGACTGGCCAAGCATGTCTCCAGACCTAAACCCTATTGAGCATCTGTCGGGCATCCTCAAAAGGAAGGTGGAGGAGCACAAGGTCTCTAGCATCCACCAGATCTATGATGTAATCATGGAGGAGTGGAAGAGGACTCCAGTGGCAACCCGTGAAGCTCTGGTGAACTCCATGCCCAAGAGGGTTAAGGCAGTGCTGGAAAATAATGGTGGCCACACAAAATATTGACACTTTGGGTCCAATTTGGACATTTTCACTTAGGGGTGTACTTACTTTTGTTGCCAGCGGTTTAGACATTAAATGTCTGTGTGTTGAGTTATTTTGAGGGGACAGTAAATTTACACTGTTACACAAGCTGTACACTCACTACTTTACATTGTAGCAAAGTGTCATTTCTTCAGTGTTGACATGAAAAGATATCATCAAATATTTACAAAAATGTGAGGGGTGTACTCACTTTCGTGAGATACTGTATATATGCATAAAGATCCATCGGATATTTTTCCACCTTTAATGTGGTGTACAGTTGCAATCAAAATGACTTGACCCCATTGCAAATCAGGTTTTTTGTCAAAATTTACAGACTTTCAGTTGTTTATAATGAACAAATCTAACAAAAACAAATTGACAATAAACCTCATTTGCAATTGGGGTCGAATAATTTTGACTGTAACTGTATCAACCAACACAATTCAAGCAAAAAGCAAAAACTTTATGGGAGAAAAAAGAAAAAAAAAAAACCTACAAAACCTGGCTGCATAAGTGTGCACACCCTTTTATAATATCCCACATGAAAATACTAATGAAAATATCACGATACAACATGCAGTAAAATTCCTGTAGTAGATACTATAGTATTTTCGAACCTTACTGTAGTAAAGGTACTATCATAAATTGCATTGATGTGTGATAATTTGTTATGGGAATTCTATTGCAGTTGTTGTGTTAACTCTACTATAGTGATTAAAAAAAACAAACCCTACAGTCATTACTGTAGTTAATTCACTCCAATTGTACTATACTGTACTACAATATGTGTGACAACCTTCACAGCACAGGTGAATGTTGTAAATCTTTGAAGTACATTATAATGAACACTAGAACACACTGTAGTGTCCCATAATATTCCATAGTCACTATAATATTTGTAATGTTGTAATATTTACGTCCGGTGAAAATTTGATAAGTGCAGAGATTACAAACTGCAGTCTTGTCATCATTCCACACAAGAGACGACATCTTTACACAGCACCAAATCCATGTGCTTTCCCGCCCTCTTTTGATTGACAGGATATAATCGACCCTGATCATCGGATGTTTTTAAACTATCGGGAAAAATAGCCTTTATCAGTCGATACCGATTATCGGCCGATACATCTCTAATATTTACTGCAGTTTATTAGTTCACTATAGTAAATACTACAGTATGCTGTAGTATACATTAACAAAGTAGTAAATACTATAATATACTATAATTTACCATAGTAAATACTAAAGTATACTACAGTATTTTTTTCATATGGGATGTGACTGTGCTCAGAATTAACAACATTTAAAACTCAAAATTTCAAAAGTAATTATCATACAAAGCATGTACAGGATCTCATTGTGGAAAGGTAAATGGAGAAAATACGGCACCACCGTGATTTTACCAAGAACAGGGCGTCCCTCCAAAACTGACAAAGGACAAGGAGAAAACTTATCAAACAGGCTGCCAAGAGACCTAGAGCAAAGGAGCTGCAGGAATACCTGGCAAGTAATTATTACTCTCTGCGTGTGACAACAATTTCTCATATTAATGACATGTCCATGCTATGAGGTAGGGTGTCTAGACGGAAGCCTAAATCAAGCCTAAATCACCCCCAAACCATGTGGTTTGGTCTTTTGAGACTAATGTAGAAATTTCTGTCCATAATTATAAAATATATGTTTGACGTTAAAACAAGACAACTTATCACCAAAAGAACACCAATCCCATGGTGAAGCATGGTGGTGGCACTATCATACTATGAGGCTGCTTCTGTTCAGCTGGGACTGGGGCTCTAATCAAGAAATCACGGATCGTTCCAAATACCACAAATTTTCACAAAACCTGCAGGCTTCTGTTAGATGGCTGAAGATGAAGAAAAAGTCACATGAATTACAGCTGAAATGTCACCTTCCAGCATGACAATGACCCAAAGCACATATCTAAGTCAACAAAAGCACGACCTCAGAAGAAAGTCAACATTTTAGAAATGGCCCAGTTAGAGCTCAGATCTCAATCCTGTTGAAAACCTGTGGAATGACTTGAAGAGGGAGATCCCCTCACAATATGATAGATGTTGAGCAATTTTCCAAGGAAGGTATAGTGGAGTAAACTTGCCAAATCAAGATGTACCAAGTTGGTAGACTGTTACTCACAAAAAACTGAGTGATTACAAGTAAAAAATTGCTTTACCAAAATATTCGTTAAGCAGGTGTACACTTATACAACCAGGTTATTGTCGGTTCTTTCTTTTTCCTTTTTTTGTTCGATTTGTTTTTCACCTGAATTGTGTTGGCTGCATATCATATTAAAAGTGGGGGAAAAAAATCTGAAATGATTGAACTTGTTTTCTTCTTCTTTTCTTTTTTTTTTATACATCACAAAAACCTGTGATTTTAACAGGGGTGTGTAGACATTGTATCCACTGTACATATGTAGAGTTACGCAAGTGCCCTGACGTAGACAGTGCACTCTCCATTCTTGCCCTTCCATTCTTTCCTGTCTTCCCTTCCTCTCTCGATTCCTTTCTCTTGGGATCTCTCTCCTAATGTCAGATTCATTAGTTTTGAAGGATTTGTTAACAGAGTGGCCTACAACTGCAATGCGTGTCTGTCTTAGTTTCCACCCTGTATGCTTAAAGTGTGATTTTAATTAACAAATGTTTTTGATGCGTCACTTGTGCAAATGAGTTACAGATATATGATATATACATTTGTTTTTTAAAAGAACATTAAATGATGGGGATTTCTAAGGTGGTTAGTAGAATCTGTAAGCAAAACACACCCACAACAAGCATTACACTAATATGGCTTAACTTTAGCTTATGTAGATTTACGGTTCCAGTTTTCACTTTAAGGTTGGACGTGCAGTAAAAAAAAAAAAAAAAAAGAAAGAAAAAGGCCACCTTTACCCATCTAAGTTAAAGAGTGATAGATTAGCAGTCAGGACACGAAAGTGCCGTAAATTCAGTAGACTTACTAGGATTTAAGACCTCCCTCTCCTCCTGGAGTGTCCCAAATGTTTTCCTTGCCCAGGTAATCCTAGAGTTCAGTACTGTTCCAGAGAAACAGATCAGGAGCGCTAGAGAGAACAGAGAGACAGAAAGGGACTCGCCTCAACGGTCACATGTTCGTCTCAACTCTTTGTAGTGTTTAGAAACATGTAGAATCCATAGTTGGAGATTTGTAGAATCTGTGGTGTCAGATTCACCGGGTGTGTTTGTAGGACCATCGGGAATAGTGTGTTCTAGACGAGCATGGAGTAGCTTAGCCTCTAAATTCTGCTCAGTTTACACACACACTTGACACAGGAAGTCTGATGGTAAGGGGTGGAGCTATTCAGGAAGACAGGTAAACATGAGAACTGCCCAAACCTGCTGTAGGGTTACCAAGGTAGTCAAGCACACACACACACACACACACACACACACGCACGCACGCACGCTGAAGACTAACACACAGATTCTCCGCAGACATTCCCTAAAAGCCTTGCACTGGAAAACCTGCAGGTTTTGGCATGTCATACGAACAGAAACAGAGATGTTAAACAAGGAAGACAAGGGACTCTACAGAGCACATCAACAGCAATATCTGTTACATAAAAGGTCCATGGTTATACAACACACCATATTCAGAGCTGGACAGAGTGAAAGTGGGTTAGTTCCATTACAGGAGTTGTGTTTAAGGTTTTATATGGGAAGCATTAACATGATATATTAATGCTAGTTTTATTGTTACTTCTGCGTTTGGACAAGAAACGTCCAGTGTCAAGAAGAAACAAAACGCTGTCTTTATTCCTTAGTTCAATATCATTTGCCAAACCATCTTTCAACTGATAAGCCAACATCCATTTACAGTAGCTTTCTAGGTTGCTTTACTTGACCACTGTAATTCATGTGGTCATTCATTCTTGGGCAGAAGTGGTGCAGCAGTTTAGGCTCTGAGATACTGACCAGAAGTTCGGAGGTTCAAGCCCTAGCACTGTCAAGCTCCACTGCTGTGATTGGATAATTGGCTGATGTGATTGGATATTCAGTACATGTGGCCAATCTTGTTGCACAGTATCTCAGATGTTGTGTTTGTCATTCTGAAATGCCTGAGCCAAAGACTTTCATCAAAAATGATTTGGTATAATTACCTCCCAGAACTGTCCAACACCATTCCCTTCTCAAATATCAGGCATCCGCCTCCGATCACAAGAGAACATGAGGTTTGTGATAGTGTTTCATCTACGTGCCATCATCTGAAGCGCAAGTCATTTGTTATACTGGAAAGAAGACCCACAATGGCTTCCATTTCAACATCTTCCATTTCTATCAATACTTTGTGCTAGTTTCACTGGATGTGACTATTTTGTTCTCTTGAACACAGGAAATGGGAACGGTGCTTTATTCGCAAATGTTTTATGTGATATTCCGATTTTACTCGTAAATTAAATTCGCAACTTGGATGTAAACATAGTTATTCAACCATACATGTTCAGGAAACATAATCATCTCATCAGGGTGGGGAATACACCCTGGGTAGGGTACCACTCCATCACAGGTTATCATACATGTAGCCCTTCGTGAGCTGAATCATTGCCAAAGAGTCATATTTTTGTTTCGTCTGCTGTTCCAAAAGAGTTTTGATTTGTCTAAATGCTTGTGTGCAAATTTTAGACACAGTTTTCTGTGCTTTTTTGTAGCATGGAATGTAGGAATGGAGATGATTGTGGTGCATTGCTTATTGTTCTTTCTGTAAGAGTTGTTCCTGCTGCTTTCAGGTCATCCTGTAGCTCTTTTCAAATGACTGCAAGCTTCTCTCTTACCTTCATTATTATTATTAGCCTAAGAGCATGTTGGGAAATCTTTCGTTGTGCACCTGTCTGGGGGTGATTAGTTGCGGCTCCCTGCATCTTTCCACCTGCATATTATCAAACCAATTGTACTGACAGGGATGTTTAAGGTCTTTGGTATGGCTCTGTAACTTTAGGAAGCTCCTTCACCTTCACCATGATTGTTACTAGTTGCAGGAAGTCTTCCCAACCAATGACAATGTCTTTTATAATGACATCAGGTGCTGCTTGAGAACATTTTTTTTTTTTTTGCAGGATTTATATCTAGAACATGATATATTCAATTTATATAATTTGTCTATGACCAGTGTATCACCCATTTTTTGTCTGACTGACCCCAACAACGTCACAGTGTTACATTTTTGAAGAAAGTTAACACAGCTGATGAATAAATGAACATGATACTGACTCTGTCTGTCTGTCTGTCTGTCTGTCTGTCTGTCTGTCTGTCTGTCTGTCTATTGTGGAGCCCATCTGAGGTACGTTTGACATGAATTGTGAAGTGAGATTGTGCCATTACAGGTGTAGACCACTGTATGCCATATTAATCCATGCACAGTTAAATGTACTGTAGTATTTCCTTTAAGAAGGTATGCACTGGTTATTTTTGTTTATAATTGAAATGTTTATATACATTCTGAGCCATTTAAACCTGAACCCATATTCATAATTTTTTTGTGTGCATATTTTAGGATATAAAACCTATTTAATTAACTGTATTATCTTCACACATCGAATTTGTTTAGGGTTTCAGGTGTTTTGCATGATGCATGACTGTTGACAAACTAGGTCAACAAAGTGTTGTTATTGCATTTTATTGCTTGGATGACTATTGTGGGAATAAATATACATAATCAGCATTTCTTTCTTTCTTTCTGTGTGTGTGTGTGTGTGTGTGTGTGTGTGTGTGTGTGTGTCACGGAGTTCCCTTAGGTTCAAGAAAATGGCTATGAGAGCACCTTTGCATGCGATTGCATTTATGTTTAGACATAAACATGCTGGGACAGCAGGTCATCAGGCCATTGAACAGGGTGTGTGTGAGAAGTAGTCACAGAAAGAAAAAAAAAAACACAGAGATTCTTAAATTATGAAAACGATACAATGAGTACAGAACTCAGCATGTTTGTGTTGTATAGCTGCATTGCATTCTGGAACTTGGAGTGCAACGTTTGCAGTCTCTACTGCACATTGAATTGCTCAATTAACATGACATTGCACGTCACTGGAATGTGGTGGGTGAGAAAAGTAGCTGTCGCTCTTTTATTTTTAGAAGCTACAAATGACCTTTATGCCTTATGTTTGAGATTGCTGACATTATTCCACCTATTTACATTTATTCATTTTAGCAGACGCTTTTATCCAAAGCGACTTACAAATGAGACACACTCATACACCAATGGTAGCAGAGCTTCCATGCAAGGTGCTAGCTTGCCATCGGGGGCAACTTAGGGTTCAGTGTCTTGCCCAAGGACACTTCGGCATGGGATCACCCGGGCCGGGATTCGAACCGCCAACCCCACGGTTAGTGGATTAGTGGACAACCCGCTCTACCGACTGAGCCACAGCCGCCCTCATGATAACCTATTAGTTATCATTGTGCTGAACTAGAAATGTCCTCTTGTGTAATGAAAAGACAGCACCAACCAACAAATTAGCACCAGAATCACTAAGAATCACAAATATTTCATTGTTAACATAACTGACATGTATAGCCATGTTGACATCTGGCCATTACACCCATTTGTGGTTCTTCCCCAAACTATTGGCACAAATTTGGAAGCACACAATTGTATAGGATGTCTTTAAATGCTGTAGCCTTACAAATTCCTTTCACCGCTAAGAGGCCCAAACCTGTTCCAGCAGGACAATTCCCCTGTGCACAAAGTGAGCATCATGGTTTATCAAGCACAGGTTTATCCTACACAGAACCCTGACCTCAACCCCACTTAACACCTTTGGGATGAACTGGAACACAGACTGCACATTTACATTTATGGCATTTGGCAGACACCCTTATTCAGAGCGACTGACAGTTATCTCACTGATACATCTAAGATTTAAAGGCCTTGCTCAAGGGCACAACAGTAACAGCTTGGCAGTGATGGTGTTTGAACTCACGATCTTCCAATCAGTAGCCCAACATCTTAAACCACTGAGCTACCACTTCACCCAAGACCTCCTCACCAACATAAGTGCCTGATCTCACTAATGCTCTTGTAGGTGAATGAACAAAAATCCCAACAGCCACGCCCCATAATCTAGTGGAAATCCTTCCCAGAAGAGTGGAGGTTTATATAACAGCAAATAGAGGACCGGCTCCATATGAATAGCTATGGTTTTGTAATGGAGTGTTCAACCAGCACGTGTGGTTGTCATGGTCAGGTGTCCACATACTTCTGGTCATATAATGTAGTTCTCATAATGATGTTCTTTACCCGATTTTCTGTCTCACTTTCACCATTCATCGTTATGTATATGGCTGATCCACAGTAATCATCAGATTATTTCTTTCCATCCATCCTTCTGCTTCACATACTGTCATATGTATCACTCCATTCCTTCGTTTTTCTCATACTCTGTCAGAACGAACAAGCCTGCTTCCCTTACAGTCACGTTCCCAATCAACATCTCATTCGTACTGCGGTGACCTCTATTCTTGCACCCACTTCAGGGGTTTCTTCACACCATATATCAAAGCTCAAGGTATGCCACACACTGCCAGAAATTGAAACAGTGCCAGTATAGTATCCCTCTTCTAAATAAAAGAGCATTGGCAATACTTACTATTTCTGATTAAAAAGGAATTAGGTTGAGCTCGGCCAACCTTTATATGATATACTTTCTTTGACTGGGAATGTGAGGAGAGACTCTGGTACAAAGCTTTCTGTCTTTTAAAAAACAAACACTCTTTGATGATGAGGTCAGAGGGATCAGGTGACCAGATTACAGAGTAGTCATCTGCAACCCGGCCTGGAAGTGTTTATTTATTTAGATTCTTTTGACCATAATGTGGAAGAAACTACAACTCCTGGTGGATTTACCGACTCTATCACACTATCTTTACACTGCTTCTTAAGCAGCTTCTTCCTTCCCTCTCTTGCTCTCTCTTTTTCTCTGGGGTGGCTGTGAAAGGTTAAGCAGTCCTCTGCACCAAACTGCATCCATATTTCATTGCTACAGTTCTAATGTCACAGTGGGTATGAATATGCAAGACGAAGACCGGAGGAGGAAGGTTATCGAGCTGTTCCCACTAAACCAGGCACTGTAAGAACACCCTGTTCTCATCCAGAGAACAGTCATCTTACGATCTTGGATGAAACGTTTAAACAGAATTAACACAGTTAACTCCAGCTGTAAGCCCTCGGATTGGAAATTTCCAGAACGTGAGAAGACTGCTTCAACCTATACCCACAATGCTTCAGATATACAGCTATTGAAAGCAGACAGCTCACAAAGGAATCCTTTCTTCTCAAACAAACATTTTGAAAACCCTCACACAACCAGAACAGTCCTCTGAAACAGGGTGTGTCATGGAGAAAGTGGGACTCTGTGATAACAAGTCGAAGCACGATGACTTATTCCCTTCCAAATTTTTACATATTTAAAAATTCATATCACATCACACCCAACAACACACATACACACGCATGCATGCTCAGACACGATAAAAAAATCCTGTGGTCTAAATTGTATCTAATGTTACGATAACATGCTGTTAACATTTAGACAAAGCAATCAGACATTTCTCTCTGGCTGAGAGAGAGCTAATGACATATCAATGCATCAATATGCATTTTTATACAAAATATGAAATACACCAAATATATAACACCAAAAAAACCCTGTAACCAAACAAGGACACCTTCAACACTGCCAACAAGTCTAGTCCTGCTTGTTACTAATTTATAATAATGTGTTTATTGATCACATATACATATGTGATATGTGATAAATTATTTTCTTCGCAAGCCCCAGCATGTCAGGAAAGCAATGTCAGACCGCAGTGCCACTGGAGCAGAGAGAGTTAAGGTCCTTGCTCAAGGGCCCAACAGTGGCAGCCTGGCAGTAACCCAGAGCCTGGCAGTGCTGGGGTCTGAACCCCTGACCTTCTGATCAGTATCCCAGAGCCTGGCAGTGCTGGGGTCTGAACCCCTGACCTTCTGATCAGTAACCCAGAGCATGGCAGTGCTGAGGCCTCAAACCCTGACCTTCCGATCAGTAACCCAGAGCCTGGCAGTGCTGGGGCCTGAACCCCTGACCTTCTGATCAGTAATCCAGAGCCTGGCAGTGCTGGGGTCTGAACCCCTGACCTTCTGATCAGTATCCCAGAGCCTGGCAGTGCTGGGGCTTCAACCCCTGACCTTCTGATCAGTATCCCAGAGCCTGGCAGTGCTGGGGCCTGAACCCCTGACCTTCTGATCAGTAATCCAGAGCCTGGCAGTGCTGGGGCCTCAACCCCTGACCTTCTGATCAGTAACCCAGAGCATGACAGTGCTGGGGCCTCAACCCCTGACCTTCTGATCAGTATCCCAGAGCCTTAACCGCCAAGCCACCACTGCCCCCACTACTAATTTATATGTCACAGATGCACTTAAATTGTACTTCAGACCGAAACAACGCACACGAACAGCCCGAAAACATAATGGCGGAGGCATAATGAATGATTTGAAAAGAAAATAGGACAAATAGAATATCTGTCTTTCAGTCTTTCCTGTTAATGTATGTGTCTAATGGAGGACATGCTGTAATTAGCATCTTATAAAATAACTATAAATAGTTAATGCTTTTATAGTTTATTATATTTTATAATGCTTTTTTATATTCTTACATATATGCACTTTACATTTAAAGTCCCTGTGAAGTGCCTTTTACATTTAAAGTCCCTGTGAAGTGCCTATAGCATTTTTCGATGTGTTGACAAAAGTCCACTGAAACAGGAACTTAGGGCGGGACATATTCAACTGGCTCTTCCCCCCTTTTACACAGCCAATAGCGTTTAGCTTACCTCACGGCCTGGGCTAAGCTGTACTTGACAAGTAATACCATGGATGCTAGCTCGAGCAATGAAGTCAATTAGTGGTTAGGACGCTTGCCTCGCATCTCCGGGGTTGTTCTTCCCATGCTTCGGGGGTTTCCTCCAGGTACTCCAGTTCCTCCTCCAGTCCAAAAACGTGCGTTGTAGACTAATTGGGAACTCTAAATTGTCCGTAGTGTGGAAATGTGTGTGTGATTGTGCCCTGTGAGAGTTAGCACTCATCCAGGGTGTCTTCTGCATTGTGCCCTGAGATCCCTGTGGTAGGCTCCAGGTAACCCTGTGTAGGAGAAGCAGTATAGAAAATGCATGGAGGGATGGACATATCTGTGAGTGGCAAAAGTATGTGAACCTTTACTTTCAGTATCTGGTGTGACCCCCTCGTGCAGAAATAACTGCAACTAAAGCTTGGAGGAGTTTTAGCCCATTCCTCAGTACAGAACAGTCTCAACTGGATGTTGGTGGGTTTCTCAATTGTTCGTACCATGATACACTTCCACAAATATGTGTTGTAAAAATGAGACTTTGATAGATCAGTGTTCTTTAAATAAAACACGGCACTCACTTACACATGACTGCCATCCCATTGATTGAAAACACTAGCAGTTAATTTGAAGGTGAAATTAGACTCCAATCATAGAGGTTCACATACCTTTGCAACTCACAGATATGTAACAAATAAGTGACCAAGTATAATAATTATTTTTGTCTACTTTTAGGACTTGTGTGAGAATCTGATGATGTTTTAGGTCATATGCTGTTAACCTAGGATGTTATTGATCCAGGTCCAATCCTGAGCTCGGGTTACCATCTGTGCAGTTTTGCATTCATATTCTTACCCACAACAAATCAATCACATCTACCCTTACTGCAGTCCTGCTGCCATAATCTGATTTGTTCATCAGAAAAAGTGTAAAACACATGTTTCCTGTGTGTATGTTCATGTCCTGTGTGAGATCTAGTGTTATTTAACGCACCATGCTTTTATAGATCAGTGTCACATGTGGGCTGCTCTACTGAAATCACACACACACACACACACACACACACACACACACACACACACTTTGCTTGAAGCAAAGTAGAGTCTGTTAACTAGTCTTGACAGGGATGAAAACATACACACACACTTTGACAACACTCTTCCCTCTGTCAATAGATAGTCCGTCAATAGTCTAACACGCTCTGTGTGAACCTGTTAGACAAAATCAAACCCACTGAAACTCATTCCCTGTGTCACCCCAAACATCTGAATATACACAAATGACATGGATGTTTTTACTGGAACCCAAATGGAAACACTCAAAACTGACAGTAATCAGACTGGAGCTTTTTATCCAATAATCTTATCCTACACAGGGTCGTGGAGAGTCTAGAGCCTATCCCAGGAAACTTGGGGCACAAGGTGAGGGACACCCTGAACAGGGTGCCAATCCATCACAGGGCACATTCACATTCACACACTATGGACAATTAAATCAGCCGACAACACAAGTCTTTGGACTGGGGAAGAAAACCAGAGTACCAGGTAAACTCCGGTACCAGTACCAGTAAACTCCGCACACTCAGGATAGAGGCAGGAAGTGAACCCCCAACCCCGGAGGTGTGAGGCAAACGTACTAACCACTAAGCAAATTTATTTCTTGACCTAGCATCCACGGTATTAACTGTCGAGTACAGCTTTAGCCCAGGCTGTGAGGTACTGTAAGCTAAACACCATTGGCTAGTTAAAAGGGGGGGAGGAGCCACTAATATGTCCCACCCTTACTTCATGTTTCAGTGGAAATTGTGTCAACACATCGAATAACGCTACACATTTCAGAACATAATTGGAATAGTATGTTTGTTCATTTGAACAGTTATTCCTTGCATGGTTAAGACTGCGTGGTCTTCAGCGGCTGAACCAGGTTAACATTACAAACAGAAGAACACTTTACATGGACAACAATAATCCAATCTTAACCTGATTAAGACCATACTTTGATTAAGAAACTAGCATGTAAACAGCAATTTTTAATTACCTGAATCTAATCCAAGACGTGTGGAGTACTCCTGTTTTAGTTGTATTATGGATGTGTATTACAGACATGTAAACACCTTAATCACATTATGAACGTCGTGTGAGTTTTCACCGCATTTTGCGACAGGACACGATCACACACGCAGTTTTACGGCGAACATGAGAGTTTGCCTGCGTCCCAAACCGCATACATTCCTACTATAGGCCTGTAGTGGGGAAAAATTAATGCATCTCCACTACTATATAGACAGTAAGTACACGATTTGGGACACAGCCCAGGGCTTCAAGCAGTTGTCTATTAGTACGTACAGCATGACAAATAATTAACTGCACTTAAAGTGTTCGTAATTTTTTTTATAAAAACACCCAAAACTGTATATGGTACCATAATGAAGACAAACTGTATGTTGATACGTGAAATTCTGGAGGGACGTCGGACAGCGTGGCGCAATGACGCGGGCTGTTAATCTAATTATGATCTAAAACATGTAAAATGGGAACATGACAGGAGTATTCTAAAAGCGACTCATGTAAACACCTTAATCACATTATTATCTTAATCAGAGTAAGGTCAATAATTAGATTACTGCTATCCATGTAAACGTAGTCAATGTTTTCTGTCTGAGAGTGACAGAGGCCAAAGTCTCTGACGCAGAACGGAAAGAAATGAAAAGGAATCAATTCTCATTTAAACTGAGGACTTCATTTGGGACTAATGGTGATATATGTACCAGCTCTTTAAAACATGTGGGGCAGCAGAATGCAAGATAAATAACAGTATCAAAAGAGTGTGTGTAGAGAGACAAGAGATTTGGTTGGCTGTTGTCTATTTATTATGAGGAAGTTCAATACTGTTTGGATCAGAAGGTAAAAATAAAGTGGAAATAACGGGGAAATAAGTATAAGGGCGGCTGTGGCTCAGTTGGTAGAGCGGGTTGTCCACTAATCCACTAACCGTGGGGTTGGCGGTTCGAATCCCGGCCCGGGTGATCCCATGCCGAAGTGTCCTTGGGCAAGACACTGAACCCTAAGTTGCCCCCAATGGCAAGCTGGCAGCTCTGCTACCATTGGTGTGTGAATGTGATCTCATTAGTAAGTCGCTTGTAAATGTAAAAATGATATTTCTGTAAAGCTGCTTTGAGACAATGTACCATTGTAAAAAAGCGCTATACAAATTGATGATTATTATTGCATGCGTCAACATTTTTTTTCAGTAAATATATTTCCAATGAGGATATTCACATGAAATTTTCACCAGACATCAGAATTAACTTAAGAATTACGGAAATATAAAGAATTCACAACGTTAACGTCCACAAATAAAGTTGTGTGTAATAAAGTGGAATAACACAGGAAAACGTATTGAACATGCTAAGAAAAAGCAGTTCTCCAAGGCAAGGTAAGGAAAGGTACCAGTTGAAATCCATAAGTAATTACACCTCCTCTGTGTGCAAATTAATATCAGCTGGATTAGTAAATTTATGGTCTATAAAAAGGCTTTTCGTTACCAAGGTGTCACAAGAAACACCTCATGATGAGTAAAGCGCAAAGAGCTCTCCCAAGATCTTCACAACCTTATTGTTGCAAAACATATTGATGGAATTGGATAGAGATGTATTTCAAAACTTCTGAATCCTACAGTAAGCACCACTGGGGCCAATATCCACAAGTGGAAACAACATCACTCCATCATCAACCGGCCACACACAGGAGCTCCTCACAAGATTTCTGACCAGGGAGTCATAAGAATAGTCAGAAGAGTAGCCCAAGAGCCAAGGATAACTGTTAGAAAAGGGTCAAATATGCATGAGATGCTGGAAAAGTAAAGAATGTGCAGGACCTGCAGGATTTCTCTGAAGAACAGTGGGCAGTTTAACTGCTCAGGACAAACAAGGGACTCATGAACAACTATCACAAAACAAACACATCATGTCATCGATCACCCAGGTAACAACACAGTGTTAACAATCAAGCGTGTGTAAAATTGTGAACTGGTTCATTTGTATAAATTCATTTATTATTGTGTCTTATGAGCTATATGTAAACTGTTATATGAAATAGCGCATTCAGGGCAGGACGAAATAAAAAAAACTAACCGCAATTTTAATAGTCATTTTTTAAAATTATTCTTAAAATTTTTCACATTCTGCAAGGTGTATGTAAATTTATGCCCTCAACTGTATACACTATGCTTGCATATAATATTTGACCTGTTAGAGTCTATTTGAACACATAATCAACATGTGCCTATTCCTCCTGAAAAACAGTTCCTCTGAGACTGTTATAAACATACATATATCACCGTGATGTATTTAGCCACTAGGATATGACAGGTGGAATACAAAAAAAGACAAATCAGCTAAACGACAAAGATGGAGGCTGGGAAAGCAAGATGTCAAGGACTAATGGATGGAGAGAACGACAAGTGTGTGTGTGTGTGTGTGGGTATCTGGGTATCTTCAGCATAAGTGACATGTTTTCCGTGTCAACATGTGACACAGCAAATGAAGATGAATCAAGGTAATACAATCTTGTTAGAACTGTAGAAACACACACACACACACACACACACACACACACACACACACACAGTGACTCAGGCATAGACAATGACTCACATGCCCATGTGCACAATTCACGACACAGAGTTATAAATGTGCACACAGTAAAAGCACCTAGAAATAAACTTTGTGAACATATGTTGATTATTAATGCTATATATTAATTAACAAATAAACACAAGAAACAAAATATTGAAAGTATAAGACAAAGATGGGTGACTAGTTAAAGGAAAAACGTGTGCCTCTGTTATGCTCCAAGAGGCATTTTGCTGGCATGGTTTGTGACCAATACTTTATCCTGACTGATCACCTATATCCTGCGATGAATCTCTAAAATGTCTATCCTGATGGGAGTGCTGTCTTCAGCATGACAATCTTTCCATCCACAGGTCATACGGGCTCACTGAATGGTTTGATGTGTAGGAAATTGATGCAAATCATATGCCAGATCTCAACCAAACTACACACCTGTGAAGAATTTTGGATTGACATTCTCCACCACCATTATCAAAACACCATTTGACAGATCATTTGGAAGAATGGTGTTGGTGCTTCCAGGACGGTTCCAGAGACATGCAGAATATATGCCTAGGTTCACTGAAGTTGTTGTGACAGCTGATGAGTTGTTAAGGACCTTATTCACAGCACAGCACAACTTTAGGTCCATCGGGACGGGAACTTACTGAACATACCGTTACCCTTTATATGCACTACCATACAGAGGATTTTCTCTGTAAGATCAACATGCCACACAGTGCTGCATGTCAAGGACTCAAAACACAAGCTCACAACATGGGGAGACCTTTGCATATTCAAATATCATAGCTATCTTATTCAAAAAAAAAAACCTGGCACATGCTGTGCTTTTCTTAAAAACCACCTACTGCTCTAAAGTTGTGTTAAAAAAATGTATCTGTAAATGTTTCATTGTACAAGTGCTGGGTTTATAAAAGACAAAGTGAAACCCTTAATGCATGAATGTTTAGATGAGCAGAGCTGATGCGTTATTCAATAATGCTACAAATCCTACAGGTAAACATTCTCAGTAATACCTGTAATATTAAAATAGACATTCATCACTAATTACAGTAAGTGGCAGTGCTGGTGTCTAGTCTGGGCCTCCTCTACAAGAGAACCAATTCTTGGCCAGCAACATTGGTTTGGTTCCAGGACCAAAATGCTGATGATCTGGAAACAAGAACAGGTGGTGTGTAACGATTAAGGATGAGGTGTTTAGATACAAATGCAGGACATGTTAGAATAAAACATAGTTATTGTTGAACTCAAACAGGCTTGCACCAAAAACCATTGGCAAACAGGTATAGGTAGATCAGGTAAAGAGATATAAGCAGGAGGTTGGTAACAGTCGACAAGATTGGCGATGCACAAAAACAAACATTGGCAAAACTTTGCAATGGCTGATAACGGGGAGTGAAATAATGGCCGGACTGGCCCGTAGTGGGGATTTGACAAGACAGTGTACAGTAGTTTGACAAGGCTCTGGACATAGACTTCAAATATAGAGACAGCACAGTGGTCAAGTGATCGTTCTTTTGTGGAGAGCTTACATTATTTCCAAAAATGGGAATTGTCTGCACTAATGAAGTGACGAATAGTCAGATAGCTCCGGATTGCAACGATCAACATTCGTAATGGTAAAACCGTTAAAAATGCGCTCCTGCAGTAGCTTTCAAATTACACCCTCCCCACGATCTACTCATGCTATGGAAGACCACATCATGTTTCCTGTCAGCCTAGAACAGAAGCTGAATTCTGGACTGTTGAATGCTGGGAAAATGTCGCCTGGTCTGATGAATCTCGATTTCTGCTGAGACACAGATGGTAGAGTGAGAATTTGGCACCAACAGCATGAATCCATGAACTCAACCTGCTTTGTGTCAACAGTCCAGGCTTGTAGATGTGGTGTAATGGTGTGGGGAATGTTTTCTTGGCACACTTTGGGCCCGTTAATACCAATACGTCATTGCTTGAATGCCATAGTCTATTTGAGTACTGTTGCTGACCATGTGCATCCTTTCATGACCACAATTTATCATCTTCTAACAGCGGCTTCCAGCATGATAATGCACCATGTCACAAATTAAAAGTCCTCTCAAACTGGTTCTCAAACTCTCAACATGACAATGAGATCAATCCTGGACCAGTATCTCAAAAGAATGTTTCCAACATATTGTGGAATCCATTCTATGAATAATGGAGGCTGTTTTGAGAGCAAAGAATGGCCTTACCCAGTATTAGTATAGTGTTCAGTGAGTGTATATAGTCACATAGAGCCAAAACAATATAAGAATATAATTTTTACATAGTGTGTACACTGCTAGTGCTCTATTCTATGCCTACTGGCATAAATAATTGTTTTCCTTTTGGACACTGGTAACTCCATGACGGTACACACAGATTGTATAATAAACAAGTACACACGTGCTCTCTCTATATATCTTAACTCTATGGCTCTAGATGGGACAGGTTACTTTCATTTCATTGCCATGGCAACAATTGTTTTTATGTCCAATTTTAAAAGAACAGTTCAGGATTTTCAGATATGTACAATTTTCGCTGCCTTCCAAAGATGGCACTACAGCATGAAAGCGCATTACTAGGGGGAAAAAATAAATCATTAGCATTTCCTCTGGGTACTCCGGTTTCCTCCCCCAGTCCAAAGACATGCATGTTAGGCTGATTGGCGTGTCTAAAGCGTCCGTAGTGTATGTGTGTGTGTGTGAGTGTGTATGTGATTGTGCCCTGCGATGGATTGGCACCCTGTCCAGGGTGTACCCCGCCTTGTGCCCGATACTTCCTGGGATAGGCTCCAGGTTCCCCGTAACCCTGATAAAGGAGTAAGCAGTAGAAGATGGATGGATGGATGATTGCCAGATTATATCTCAGAAGTCAGAAAACCCTTAATTCCATTATGCTAATAGGCAATAACCTTGTTTTGATAGCAATATTTTTTATTCAGATGGAACATGGCCACAGTCTTAGATGGTATGTATGTACCATCGTCTATTTAGATTACACTGTGATTATATTGTTATTGAGCCTGTGTGTCTGCATGGAGCCCCACGATGGACTGGTGTCCCAATAAAGGTGTTCCTGGGGTAGTCTCCAGATTCCCCACCACCCTGACCAGGATAAACAATTACTGAGGACGCTGAATGAATAACTTAATGTTGCATATCAACATTAATTTAAAAGTGAATGAATAAGGGATATTTTTTTTTTATATTTAATTTAACCAGGGGATTAACTGAAACATAAATTTTATTTAAGTATAGGCATAAATCCAGTAGAGATAAAATCAACCATGTAGTGGATATGTTTTTTTTCTTTTAGCCAGAGAGTTTTCCAGTCAGAATCCCAGGTTCCTCTATGATTCACCAGTCACTTTTTCTCATTATAATCACAATTAGAACAAATCAGATCGTTCACATGTACCAGATATTTAAGCAGTTACATTCACTACTGCTATGCAAGGAAGTAAACAGAAAGGAAGGTGACTTTGTTTAAATTAGATTATATTTTCATAAGATACAAGATCAAAATACTGTGGCTTTGAAATTCTCATCTTGCTGTGCCTGAGAGAGAGAGAGAGAGAGAGAGAGAGAGAGAGAGAGAGAGAGAGAGAGAGAGAGAGATGTCTCCCCGGGCAGAACATAGAGGAAAGAGGTTTAGCTATGATGTGTAGGCAGCTGAATGGAGTGAAGAATTGAGAAGGGGGATTAGAGTACTTGTGAAAAATAAGACTGTTCCATTAGAGAGAAAAACGTCATAAGTGACGTCTGTCCCTTCACCCTTCCCTTTCTTAACTCTTTCTTCGTAATGAGAGTCATGAGAGGAGGCAGTTATGCATCAGTGAGCAGACAGACATAACACTGTCTACAATCCACAACAGAAAACATTCCTACATTCATGCACTGCATGTTCATATATACCGAATATCTGATAATCTAATCCAAGGAACTGAAACAACAAACAGTTAACCTCAAATCTAATGTGCTTTAGACTAAACCATTAAGCTTGGAGCATTTGTCCATTCATATATTTGTCTTTGTGGATGGCTGCAATGGTTAACTTTGAGCAGGGAAAAAAGGGTGTCTTTGCTAGCTTTTTAATACCCTGAATCTGATTAAATGTCACACACATGCACACACAGCTGGACCTGCTCGGGTATGTCTTTTCTAACTCCACTCTAGCAGCTGCCAGCTGATGTGGATGAGACAGTGTCCCATGGTGAGTCAGCTGCTCCAAATCAAACTGTGAGACAAAGACAGAAATGTACAATAGATTACTTTGTTGACAAAGTCCTGAGACACAGACGTTCATCTATAAACCAAACTAAGACAGGTGACAAAAAAAAAACTTTGTTGGGACACTTAGTTGATATAGTTTGGTCTTTTCCAGGATGATCCCACCCTCATCCACAGAGGGCTCACTAAATGGCTTGAAATTGCATATCATCACCAGATTGTGTGGCTGCTGTAGCAGTTAAAACCTGCCAAAACTACAACTTCTACCATTGCAACTATACCAAAAAAATGAATAACAAATATGTGCACAGTGCCTTTGCTTCCACTCATTAAGCTAAATCACATGTGTCAAACTCAAGGCCCGCGGGCCAAATGTGGCCCGCCAGGTCATTTTATCTGGCCCGCGAAACGCTCTGGGTTCTCCATTGACTCCAATGTAAACCCGTCCGCGGCTGTAAGAGACACTCAGAGCAGACGCTGCAGCCATTCATTTACTCCATTAATAACCCCAGCACGGCGATATATGACGTTGTGAGCATCAACCAATCAAATCAATAAATAATAACAAATCACTCTGATTGGCAGAGGGTCCTCGGTTCTCCAATCAGATTGAAGCAAACAGCGTATTAGACGCCTAGGGGCTTGACAAATCGTCGGTGGTCGAAGATTATGGGTAATGTAGGCCTTTCCGCTATCCAAAACATACAAATAAAACTTTATTTCTCAGAATCAAAGGAGAAAAAAATAAATACTGAGGGCCACATAAACTACATCCTCAGAAAAGTCACGTGAAGGCGATTTGAAATGGAGAAATCTCCACAAATAAACCTCAACCTGTTCAAGAAGAGAAGAATTGATGCACAAGGAAGGCAGTTTCACGATCGATGGGAGAACAAGTAGATGTTTGTACTTCAAGGTGAAAAACCAGTATGTCTTTTGTATTGAGGCGGTGTCAGTCGTGAAAGAGTGCAATCTACGTTGGCATTTTGACACCAAACACGGAGCTAAGTATGGGAAATTTAGCCTCCATGAAAACAGAATTAAAAGGCAAACTGCAGTCACAGCAGAATGTGCTCACAAAAGCTACAGCCGAAAATGATGCAGCAGTGAAAGCAAGTTTTATTGTGGCTGAAAAATCGCCCGAGATTCAAAGTCTTTTTCACAGGGTGCATTTTTGAAGCAGTGCATGCTGAAGGTGTGTGAGCAGGTGTGTGAGCAGGTGTGTGAGCAGGTGTGTGAGCAGGTGTGTGAGCAGGTTTGTGAGCAGGTGTGTGAGCAGGTGTGTTCCGACCAGACACAGACTTTTCAAAATGTCAGTGTGTCAAGAAACACAATCACAGACCGAGTTAAGGAGTTAGCTGGACATTTATCAACACCGCTGGCCGAAGAGACACGCAGCTGTCTATTAGCTGTGGATGAAAGCATAGACAACATCGATACAGCGCATCTATCCGTCTTTATTAGAGGCGTGAAGCCGGACCTCTCCGTCACTGAGGAGCTCTTGGATGTCGCTGCCATGCATGGGACCACAACGGGCCGGGACAGTTTTGATGCAGTGCACAAGTCCGTAAGTAAAAATAAATTGCGTGGGAATAGTTGGTGGGACTAACTACAGATGGTGCACCTGCGATGTGTGTTGGAAAAAGTTCTGAATGAAGTTAAGGGTTAATATCATAACTTGTTTATAATATTTTTCTTTATTTGCTTTAATAGTTTGAACACTGATTCAAGTAATGTGGGTTTCAAACTGAACATTTAATTTTTACATCTGTGCAAATGCATATGTAATGTTTGTAAGTTGAATGCATTATTGAATTATTTAATGTTATTTAACAATATAATAAAGTGTAGCTTACTTTATTTTAAATTACATTACATTTTGTTACATTCATACTGCTAATGTGGCCCATCGAGGGCAACCATTATGCTGATGTGGCCCTCTGTGAAAATGAGTTTGACACCCCTGAGCTAAACACTTCCTTCTTAACTCCCTACCACACTTAAAGTCACTGATCCAGTATGCTTTTTATCATTTTATTCGCACAGGATAGAGCTTTACTTTACAATTCTGGGTTCGCTGTGCAAAAATGTAGTGTGTAGTCATTAAAGTTGGCAGACTATTGGTGAACAGCAGACATCACTTTCTGACATCTTTAACAGACAGGAACAATGAAGAGGTAAAAACATCATTGGTAATCCCCCATCCATACACTATATAACCAAGAGCATGTGGACACCTGACCATCACACCCATGTGTGGTTCTTCTCCAAACTGTTGCCACAAAGTTGGAAGCATACAATTATATAGGATGTCTTTGTATACTGTAGCTTTGCACTCTCTTCACTGGAACTAAGAGGCCCAAAGCTGTTCCAACATGATGATGCCCCTGTGCAAAGCAAGCTCCATGAAGACAAGGTGTGTTAAGGTTGGAGTGGAAGAACTCGAATGTCCTGCACAGAGTCCTGACCTCAACCCCACTGAACACCTTTGGGATGAACTGGAACACCGACTGCAACCCAGACCTCCTCACACAACATCACTATATGATCTCATTAATGCTCTTGTATCTGAATGAACACCTTCCCAGAAGAGTGGAGGTTACTTTAACAGCAAAAGGGGACTAATCTGGATGTTCAACAGGGGCGCACGGTGGCTTAGTAGTTAGCATGTTCGTCTCACACCTCCAGGGTCCGGTGTTCGATTCCCACCATCCATGGCCATGTGTGTACGGAGTTTACATGTTCTCCCCATGCTGCGGGGGTTTCCTCAGAGTACTCCGGTTTCCTCCCCCAGTCCAAAGACATGCATGGTAGGCTGATTGGCGTGTCTAAAGTGTCTGCAGTGTGTGAATGTGTACGTGATTGTGCCCTGCGATGGATTGGCACCCTGTCCAGGGTGTACCCTGCATTGTGCCCCATGCTCCCTGGGATAGGCTCCAGGTTTCCCGTGACCCTGAAGGAAGGATACGTGGTATAGAAGATGGATGGATGGGATGTTCAACAAGCACATATGGCTGTGATAGTCAGGTGTCCACAAACCATATGGTGTATGATGAATTTGACATCAGGTAGAAGGTACAGATTTTCCAGGTGCTACAGATGTAAACACTGTGTGTTTCACATTCTTTTTAATATTGTGTAAAAAAAAAAAAAATACTGATTGTAATCTGTCTATTATTATTTGTTGGTTTTGTTTTGGGTTTTTTTTTGGAGTCATGCTGCAAGTCAAATTCCCCATATGGGACAATACATTTGATTCTATTTCTGATTCTTCCTTAGTGTACAATCCATTAAAGACACTATAGTGCAGACCTGTTTATAGATAAAACATTGAAAAATGTGCAGTTTTACACTTCATATTTTTACTTTAAGCCAACAGCCACGCTTTGGGAAGCTATCATATCTTACACCTCTGCCTCTGTTAGATTTACTTCGAATATAACCACAAACATAGAACATAACTACTAGTTCTTCAGTAATTAGTGGATACAGAAGTGTAACAGTCCAAGATGGCGGCGCGGCAGTAGCACGCAGCGGCCTCTACAGATCCAAAATGGTGCTATTTCTGTCTCGTAGCCCGTATTTTTACAGCAGAGAAACCAGTGTTCATATTTACCATCACCAGACACTGTTAAAATACAAAAACCATGCAACAACCAACCTGCATCATGATCTGCTGGAGGAGCTACGCGATCTTGGCTTGCTACAGAGACCAGGCCTCAAGTCCTCGGCGTCGCCTGATGCCGGTGCCCGGGGGAGGGGACGACGAAAGTGGTGTACGAGGAAGCGTGGAAATAGGGCGGGGGTCCATGGTAGGCTAAAAGCAAACCGTAGCCGGTCGGTTCTCCCGTCCAGCCTACTCTCCAATGTCTGCTCCTTGGACAACATCCGACTCCAGCAGGCAACGCGGACTTTAGAGACTGCTCTGTCTTTGTTTACACGGAGACGAGGCTCAGAGGCCGAGTTCCCGACGCCACCATTCGGCTAGACAGGCTCATTTCGTGCCGATAGAAATGCAGCTCTGTGCGGTCAGGCTCGCGGCGGTGGCTTGTGTATTTACAGTAACACTGAAATGTGCTAGTTTCTAGTTACTGCTCATCACTGGTGGAGTTTGTGACTGTTCCATGCAGACCATTGTATTTACCGTGGGACTTCACCAGTGTTCTGATAACCGGAGTGTACATTCCCCTGAGCGCTGATGTTAAGGAGGCGCTCTGTGAACTGTATGGGGTTATTAGCGAACTGCAGAACACACACCCTGATGGACTGTTTATCATCGCTGTAGATTTCAACCATGCGAATCTCAAAACAGTGCTCCATAAATTCCATCAACATGTGGACGAGAGGGGAACATGCTGGAACTTGTTTAAACAAAAGCCCCGCCCCCATATCGGCTACTCACACAACAGCCCCGCCCCCATATCGGCTACTCACACAACAGCCCCGCCCCCATATCGGCTACTCACACAACAGCCTCGCACCCATATTGGCTTCTCACAACACAGCCCCGCCC
>JAFFST010050789.1:9139-27938 GCA_022414735.1 Noturus placidus | reverse complement strand
AATCCTACCAAAAAACCTATACAAATGGGCGGCAATATTGAGCCATGGAAAAACTCATGTCTCAACAGGAGGGATGGTAGGAATAATAAACACACACTATACCACTTATGGATTCAAGAACTATTCAAAAAATTTTTGTAGAGCATGTCTAATATGCGCAAAATACAATCCTCAAGGCAATCTATGACCCAAGCGAGGTCATTTTCCGGCTCCAACATACCCTTTCCAGAATATACATATGGATTTCATTGAGCTAAACCAGAGTGAAGGAAAGAAATACTACCTGGTTATCATAGATGCCTTTTCCAAATGGATTGAGCTGTTCCCAACAAAAACTCCAGATGCACTCACAGTGGCAAAAGCATTGTGTAAGGATATCATACCACGCTATGGTATACCCGAAGTGATATACAGTGACAACGGAACCCATTTTGTCAATCAGGTAGTAAAAAAAAATAGGTCAAGCCTTACAAATCAACCTAAAAAACACTGTGGATATCACCCCCAAAGTGCAGGCCTGGTGGAAAGGATGAATGGCACAATAAAGAACAGATTAAAAAAGTGCATGGCGGAGACAGGAAGACAATGGACACAATGTCTGGAGTTGGTTAAATTATACATCAATATAACAAGCACCACCGGTTTAACACCTTTCGAGACTCTATTTGGCCGACCGTATAGACTCCCAGAATTCAAAAATGAATGGGAAATGAGCGAAGAAAACACCTTAGTTGATTATATGAGAAAGACCTTAGAAAAAAGAGATGTAAAAAGTACTAATGAAACATCTATTTCTGTGCCTTCACAGGAAGAACAACTTGTTAAACCTGGAGACTGGGTCCTCGTAAAGAGCATAAAGAAAAAGCATTGGCATTCACCTAAGTGGGAAGGACCTTTTCAAGTTTTACTAAACACTAGAACTGCAGTGAAAATCGCTGAACGAAGCACCTGGATACACTTATCGCACTGTAAGACAGTACAACCAGCAGATTAGTCATATTCAGACTCTTTCATGGTCCTCAGGGAAAGTCCGTTGTACAAAGGGAGTTGTATTTTTAGTATACAACTGTCTCAAATTCGGTGAAGATAGTCCACAACCCTGAAAGACCCTTAGGAAAGAGACTGAATTGATTGATGAAGAAGATGATAACTCTTGTCTGGTGTATCCTGGGGCTAGTCCTTGATGCTAAAGGAGTCTTGGATTATGGATTAGGAACTAATTTGTTAGCAGGGACAAACAAGGAAGGAATTAAGAGACCTCACCCCTGCGATAAAAAGTTTCAACAGCCACACTGGGAACGGGAAGTGTACTTATGTTATAACTCCACCAAAATCGAAGCAACTGTAATAATTCCATCTGAAATCCTGGGCCACCGACTTAGAAGGCAGAAAGGTGATCCACGAGATTATCCAGACAGTGACTTTTATATGGATGCACATATCTACAACACGAAAAGCAATTGGTGGGGAGATGTGTTTATCACTACTGGTTCATGGGAAAAAGACTCATACGGCTGGACCGACAACAGTAAGTTATGGAAACAAATCATCTCCAGCCTCACAGTAAGTGACGGGGGGCAAATGATCACCTTTAAAGTAAACTCCACCCTACAACCATTGGATAAACAAAACTGTTCAGCTGTAAGACTGTGCGCATGGACATCAGGATACGACCCTTGTTGGGAACTGAGACTGTGTCCACAAGTTCTGGAAAACCAGACGTCAATTGCAGGGAAAAAGACGGGATCATTGTTTCCTGCGATAGGGTCAAAAAGGTCAGTAAAGATAATAGTGACCACGGAAAAACATGCAGACGATTGGTTCAAGGTGGTCACGGGAATAACAGCAGAAAATAATAATTGGCTCCTTATGGCTGAACAAGCCGCAGCCGTAGTTAAAAAGGACTGTGTGGTATGTCTGGGACCAAGACCCTTACTACGAGTGGTCCCGGCCCCCGTTACGGTTGAATGCCTGATTGAAGTAATGAACAGCACAGACCCCAAAGGGAACTGTTGTTCTTGGGATAAAGTTTTCCCTTTAACAGTTATGGACAAAAAGAAACCACTGTTCTCAAAAACAGTTGCGTCGGCAAACTTCACCTGCTTTAACAAAGAAGGAAATGGTCCAACAATCGGAGTGTTGAATGCCTCTGCGTGCGCAAATATTGTCAACACAAATGATAACTTCACTCCTCTATCCCGAAGCGATATCTGGTGGTGGTGTGGAGATGACCGACTGTTTGATAGGATACCATCAAATACCACGGGACACTGTGCTCTAATCACACTTCTATTACCAGTATCCCTGTATGCGCAATCAGCTGAAGAATTAGTAAAAAATGTCAAAAGCACTTTACCAAAGCATTGGCGCCAAAAGCGCAGTCTGTACGAGGACGACACCGACCCCACTTACATAGACAGCATCGGGGTGCCTAGAGGAGTTCCGGATGAATACAAATTGGCAAATCAAGTCGCAGCAGGGTTCGAATCGACTCTGTGTTGGTGGTGCACCATTAACAAAAATGTTGACCGTATCAACTACATACATTACAATGTTCAGAAACTAGGAAACCGCACCGAAGCAGGCTTTGCAGCTGTTCATGAACAGCTTAAAGCTACATCTTTAATGGCTTTTCAGAACAGAATTGCTGTGGACATGCTCCTTGCGGAAAAAGGAGGCGTCTGCTCATTGTTCGGAGACGAATGCTGCACTTTTATACCAAATAATACAGCAGCCGACGGAAGTCTTACTAAAGCATTAGACGGACTAAGGTCCCTGAATAAAAAGATGAAGGAACATTCTGGAGTCAATACAGACATGTGGGATGCGTGGGCAAACATGTTTGGAAAATACAAAACTCTGGTGACCTCGGTTTTGCTCTCAATTGCTGTGTTTGCATCCATACTCACACTTTGTGGGTGTTGCTGCATTCCTTGCATCAGGGCGCTGATTAACCGTTTGATCACCACAGCACTTTCACCAATGGAAAAACAGGTCTATGCCCTGCTCGCCACTGAAGACAACAATGGAGACTCCTCTCATGATGAGCTTGAAGAAGAAGATGATGACATTGATTTACCGGACTTGTTTCCTGATCCTGGAGATTACGACAGCCCCGACTTAGAACCTCCAGGTGTAAATATGTAGTAGCAGAAGAAAATGATCTTGCAGCCGAAAATCCCTAGAGAAGAGGCTGTAAAGTGAAGAAGACGCATACATGTGATAAACAGGAGGGAAATGTTAGAATAATGAATGTGTTTGAGAACATATCATAGTTAAAATGTTATCCCATGCATGGTTGAAATTTATGTTTGCTGTGTTGTAGAAGTTCAACCGGGAGGAGTGCAGAACAGGGCGTTCTGTGTGGGCAAGATATGTGGCTGAGCTAGAGATAACAGGAACCAAATATCGCTGTTTTGTATTTTATGCTTACTGCAAGAAGTGTTGTGGTTAGGAGATAACCAATCAGTAGTAAATGTGCCGTTGATCCAGTAAGCCTCCCCCACCCTTTTAGTTACTGGACAACTATGTAACTAGGGCGTTCCCTAATTTAATAAAAGGCGAGGAGAAGTGGAGACGGATCAGAGTGTGTAGGAGATGGTAACTGAGGTCTCCACTCACTCTCCTCGCGAGTGAACCATATACTCTGTGTCTGACTCTGTTTCTCTGTATAATTTGTGTGCAGGAATTATTATAAACCTGACAATGTTCTATGGTCTCTTTGTCCAAGAGGGATCTTACTTCCTGCTTTAATGTCAGGCTCTGCTCTGTGCTGACTACTGTGGTGAGCACACCTCTAAACCAGGGTGGTCGAGCTCTGAACTGGACCTGGTAACCCTGTTCTATGGTAAACAGAACCCACAGAGACACATTTGGCAGTAGATACATGCTGCTAGATAGCCTTTTAGTGACTGTAACTTTTCCACATTTTACTGGAGGGAACGCATCAGATTTTCATTGCCTTGTGACAGCTTGCTGACCAGAGAACACTGAAAACTTGCATCAGCCTTGGATAGGGGAGGCCACTTATGGGAAAAAAGGGGGGTTTCTTCAGTGTGAGGGAGATTTATTTCCACTAGGGAGAATAAAGCTCATCCAGCCTTAGTGATCACTTCAAGAAGCTCTTTACATGCTTGAAAGCTGCTCTCAGTTTTTTGCACACCCTTTAAGCTCCTTGGAGTCAGAGAGGAGGGTTTTTTTGGCTTTCCATGGTGGAAGGAGGAGTCATGACACAAGCTCCAAAATCTGGTAGAGAGCTAGACCCAGAAGACAGAGAAAGAGATAGAGCAGCGCTCGTCTCCGGCTCCTCTTCCAGATTCATATGAGATGCCCAGGACCTGAACCGGCGACGGGCTGCCCTGGCGTGCTCCACCCATAGACACCTTACACATAAAGTGTGTCTCCCCCATGATGAAATACGAGCGAAGCATAACACATTTCCTGAATTACCTCTCACTCATTCTTTTCTCTCTCTCTCTCTCTTTTTAAAGCTACAGAAAAGTAAAGAGATATATATATTTTTTTTAATATTAAGGGAAATAATTTTTTGTGAGCGTTACACAAGTGACCAACATGCAGTCTTGCTAAAGATAATAAGTCTGACGAGATGGTTCACAGGTGCTGTTTTTATATTATGTGACGTGTTTAATTTCCATGCCACCTGATCATGGCAGGTCTATAAATAGGCATGATCTTATACAAGCTTTTGATACTGCTCACGCCCAAGGGTGCTTCTCATAGCATGTAGCTCACGCAATGTCTCCTACCCTTTGAAAGGGAACAACATTACTGTCAAATTTGAAAGAATTAATGGGAAATGAGTTCTCACTTTGATTATCAAAGTATTTAAACATCAGTATTTAAACACCTCATCATCTCTCTTTGCTCAACTTAGCTCTGTTTACAATAACATTGGTGGGTAACTAAATGTGGATTAATTGACTCTGTTGGCTAAATATCTTGTTATTAATGTCTTTTTATTAGGTCAGTTAAACATTTTAAAATTTATCTTTGTTCTAATCAGAGTTCATCATGGATATTTCCATGTCATATTAAAAAATATTTATGTTTTCTTAAAGTAGAGAATATTATAGATTGAAAAACTAAATTTAAATTTCAGTCAAAAGCATATTTTCCTCATTTGTACCTGTTTCCCCGAATCCCAAACCACCACACATATGTTCAGATTAATTTTATCCATTAGAAATACATATAGTTCACAGTTCACAAATATTGAAGGCTTGACTAGCTGACCTACTAGCAAGATTGGTTACAAAAAAAAACAAAACAAAGAACTAACAACTATTCCCAAAAATTCATTGGTGGTAGGTAGTGTTAGTATTAGAATACCCTAAGTACTATTTTCAACTAGCATTTTAGCCTTTTTTTTGTCCAAGAAAAACAACACAAGTATAGTATTTTTATTCAAGGCCTCCATATTTCTCCAGTAAATAATTGAATAGCCTACCAACCTGCACATTGATGCTAGTTTTGTCATTTCTGTGGCACATTATTTTTTTCTCAGCTATATTTAATACTCCTACTGAGCACATGAATCTAGTGGACCTCATGAATGAGACTACTGTAAAAAAATAAAATATGGAATTAACTAAACAAACAAATATATTCACTCCTTCTTTGAAATGCTTATTTGTGGATGATTAAATTAAATTAAGTTTATTATTCCACAAGAGATTTTTGTAATATAACATATTATACACCCATAAATGGTTTCTCCAGCTAAATGGGTTATAAAGTGCGATATCACAAAGATATTGTGCAGATTTTACCATGCATCTGTGTATTGGTATGTCATGATTTTTTTTTAATACAGTGAGCCAAACAGGGGTCATGAAATGCAGAATTTGTGCAGCAGAGCTAGGAAAAACTGCTTCCTTATTCATATTCATATGTTTTATTTCTCTCGTCTGGAGGCCAGCAGTGTGATTCATTCCATGCATCATTCATGACTGCATCTAACGCCATCTGACTCGCAAACTGATTCTCAAATAAGAGCATGGATGTCAAGTCAGACAACAGACCAACTCTCTCTCCCTCCTAATAGCAAACAAGAGAACAAAGCACCCACATGCACGAAGATGCTTGGCTTCCACTTCTGTTTATGAAGATTTCTCTAGATTGTAGGAGGAATTGCATAATTATAATCTGGACTATTTTCATGCAATTGTTTGATCCATAAAGCCCATGGGACCATCTGTGATATTATTTTATTAGCATGTTCTAAATCAGTCATTCATATTATAGTTTTTCATGCAATCATTTTTCATTTTCATGCAAATGTCACAGCGTCTATGAATGTACTGTATGCTGTACCTATGCAAAAATAGCAATATTTCCACAATATTTCAACAAATACCAAGTGACTTGGAACCTTACATATGTATATTTTATGTTTATGTTCAAAGCTAAGAGGATTTTTGCCAGCTTCTGAGAGCTTTGTTGTATGTCTTCCTCAGTCATATCTCCAAAGCTATAAATAAACCAGACTGCAGCAGGTGTGCAGTTGTATGTTTGTTCTTTTTGGTGTGTGTGTGTGTGTGTCGTGTGTGTGTGTGTGTGTCGTGTGTGTGTGTGTCTGCATAAGTCCTTGCTGATGGAGAACGTCTGACAGAGAGAGAGAATTCAATTTTCTACAGGTGCAGCCATGCAGCCACAGTAATAAAAGCATGATTTCTCAAATATTTGGGCCAGAGTTCATGAATAAGGATTCATGCCTTGCAAAGAAGTCTTATTCTTACTGGTTTTGACAATTAATGATTCTTTGGAGGAAGCCACGCTGGCTTAGTGGTTAGCGCATTTGCCTTGCACCTGTGGGGTTGAGTTTGATTCCCACCTCCACTCTGTGTGCTCAGTGCTTGCATGCTCTCCCCATGCTTCAGGGGTCTTACCCAGATACTCCAGTTTCCTCCTCCACTCCAAAGACATGCATTGTAGGCTGATTGGCATTTCTAAATTGTCCATAGTGTGTGCGATTGTGATTAGTTGATGCTCCATCCAGGGTGTCACCCTTACTTGCCCTGAGTTACCTGTTATAGTCTCCAGGCTCCCCCGTGACCCTGTGTAGAATAAGCAGTACAGAAAAAATAACAGTTAATTATCATGGCACTGGTGCATGGTGACATGTTGAGTACTGCTCTTTGTAGACTTGTTAGTTTCATTCAGTTTACTCCATTATCATTTATGACCGCCAAACACTTCTGGAGATAGGTAAATCAGTTTGATTAAACACAAATTTAAACATTAGAGAACTAGATCCACTACCTTTGCTCTCCCATGAACAACATGGCCGATGTGACTCACCAGGGACCACCCAGAAGACATGAACTCGGCCACAGGGCCGGTGTACAGGTGAGAATGAAATGCAGAGGGCTACGACCACAGATGCCCACCCATTTCCTTTCCAATGTCCAGTCTCTGGACAATAAAATGTATTATCCCAATGGACGACTTAAATTCAATAGAGATCTACGGTATTGCTGTGTTCTCTGCTTTATGGAGACATGGCTCGCTGTCAGCATGCCGGACCATGCAGTCCTACCTGGGGGTTTCTCAATCTACCATGCAGATCGGACACAAAAGGAAGAGGTGTTTGCGTTATAATAAACAACACATAGTGTATGAATGTGGAAGTAATTGCACAGAAATGCACTCCGGACATTGAATACCTTCTGATAAAATGCTGACCAAGGGAGTTCTCAGCTGTGATCCTGGCCGCAGTTTATATTCCACCCCAAGGGAATGCACACAGCGCTCTGAACAACAGTACCATGTCATCACTAAATACAGGAACAGGCTCCCTGATGGTCTGTTCATCATCATGGGGGATTTTAATCAAACCAATTTTATGAATATTTATCCAAAATTTCATCAGCATGGCTCCTCTCCCACTAGAGGCCCAAACATTCGACCACTCAAGCCATTAAATGAACTGCAGTATCCATTCATATGCTAGGAGTGTCCTGCAGGACAAAAATTATTTGATTCATGTGTAATAAATAAGCTAAAATGCTCAATTTTAATGTTGAACCAAATCTGACCTCCCTCATGTACACTGACAATAGACATCTGTAAATCTGCTGCCTTTATGGTAAAACACTATTCTGCCTCTAACACTGCAAAACATAATATGTAAGATGACAGGTTCTCTGTATCAAAGCAATAGGAGAATAAAAGTTTTATTGTGAACATCTCTGTGATCAATATGCAATTCACAGAATACCTTTTGCACTTAGAACAGGTTGGTCTTTTAGTAAGCTCTAATGGATTTCTGTGCACTCATCTATGGGCAAGTTGCATGCAATGTGAGCTTCCTGCAGTAGTTTGTACAGCTCTAAGGTTGATGGTAGTGAGCTAATCACCAACTTTGTCAAGATAGATAAACATCTGTGAATAAAAACAAAACTTGAGGTCACTTTCATTGTGTGTATTTCTACAATTCAATGTGATGTCTATATATTATTGTCTTATCCAATCTCTGTTCTTTTACAGTTTCAATCAAAATTATTCAACCCCCATTGCAAATTAGGTTTATTGTCAAAATATCAGATGTTACAATGAACAAATCAAACAACAGCAATTGAAAAAGTTAAACACCACAAATGCTTCAAGTGGTTTTCCCAAATTCAACTGAACTTATAATGATTTATCCAGTTTAAAAATTATTCAACTCCTTCATGTCAAGCATCTCTAGTACTTAGTAGAGCACCTGATTGCGGTTATGACCTGCTGCAAATGAGATGAATATCTTCTGGCAGCATTCCTGAGGAAACTTAGCCAATTCCTCATGAGCAGTGGCCTCCATTTCAGTAATATTCTTAGGTTTGCGTTCTGCAACCGAATTCTTCAAATCCCACCATAGATTTTCTATCAGTCAGTCAGGTGACTGTGGTGGCCCTGTAGAATCTTCCAGGACTTCTTCTGCAACAAAGCTTTGGTGGAATTTGAGGTACGTTAGGGATTGTTGTCCTGTTGGAAGGCCAAGTGATGCCCAAGCTTCAGCTTCCTCACAGACAGCATGACGTTTTCTTCTAGGACTTCCTGATATGTCAATGAATCCATCTTGCCTTCCATACACTGCAGGTTTCCAGTGCTGTGAAAAGCAGACCCAGAGCATCACCGAGCCACTACCATGCTTGACAGTGGACAGAGTGTTCTTTCTTCGTTTTTCTTTCTCCAGGCATACGCTGATCCATCGTGCTGTTTCATCACTCCACAGAACAGAATCCCAAAACTTCTGTGGCTTATGTATATGATTTTGAGATGACTTTTCTTGTGCTTTTGAGTCGGTAGCGGTGCACGTTTTGGTGTTCAGGCATGGAAACCTTCTGAATTTAGTACGCACCTTACTGTGCTCACAGAAATCTCAGTGCCTTTCGCCACCAAGTCTTGCGACAGGTCTTTTGCAGTCACCTGAGGGTTTTTCACAACCTGCCTTCTCAGAAATCTGCAGCCATTGATAGCTGCTCCATCCAGGTATTTTATGCATTTTCTGCCCCAAGCCAATTCAGGAGTGTTCCAGCTCAAGCACACCTGGTGTAACTAATGAAGCTTTTTATTAGTTGCATGAGGTGTGCTTGAGACAACACCTGTTTTACATATTTGTGCTGTTATGAGGGTTTCTATTCAGGGGGTGGAATGAATTTGAAACTGCAGAAATCATTAAAAGTTGAATTTTTCATTGAATTTGGGGAAACCAATTGTAGTATTCTCTATGTTGAACTATTTCAATCTTTAATTTGATTTGTTCATTGCAAACAGCTGAAAGTCTCCAAATTTTGACAAAAAAACCTGATTTGCCATGGGGGGGGGGTTGAATAATTTTCATTGCAACTGTATCTGTCTCTTAGCTATATAACTAGAGTTAGATGAGGTGCTCCTTACCAATGGTGTAAATACGGGATATATTCTAGAGCAACTCACAGAAGCCCAGGAACGCCATGTTGTATATTTACTCAACTGACTTAGTATCAAGTTTAAACTTTTTCAGTGCCATATTACAATGCTATAGATAATTATTAGTCAAGATGGTATTTTAACGCTCATGCTAGCAGCTTAATGCCAAGCCAGCTAACATGCATTTACTACTGTGCTACTGTTACTACTAGCTCCTTTTAATTTAGTTTAGTTTAGCTTTGTTTGCTGAAAGTTTTTTTTACTGACATACCTAAATACAAATATTCTCAGAATTAACTCAGGTTAGCACCAAATGCCAAGGCAATGCCATGCAGATTTGTATCATTATCTTCATGAAGGCTTTTACTGGCCTGGTCAACACTGCCATCACCTCTGCCTCTGAATTCCCCATGATAATAGACTGAAAAAAGGAGTGCACACCCCCTCTCAGCCTACAGTAGATACATTGCATCACACATGCTATAAGAAAGAAGATTTACCATAATTAACCTTAAAACTCAGCCCTCAAACCATCCCAATTTGGTGTATATATGTAAGTATGTTGTTACATAATACATTTTAGATATATAATATAGTGTCAAAATCTTGGTACAAGAGTCAAGCCTCAAATTTCAAGCCAATTAGTATTCTTTGATGGTGTGCAAAATTTTGCTAAATTAAAGCAGGAAAGTTACTGTGTTATTATTTTGAAGTACTGTTTTGGAAGAAATGTAATTTAAACATTACATGTCATAATGAAACTGAATACTCAAGTAAATTTCCCAAGGGGAAAAAAAAGCAGTGGTTGGAAGCACCCACTAATAGATGTAATACATGCCACCTCCAACCTAAACAAGTCAGAGATACGCTTAAGCTCTAGAGTCAGCAATCGGCAAGATGAGCAGCTATGGCCATATTTTTATAGGATGTCTCAATTTTGCTGGATTTACCAAAAATTCATATACGACTAGATGTCAATTGTCACGTAATGGAGGCACAGACAGAAGAAAATGCAGGTATGACAGTTTAATACAACAACAACAGGTCCAATCGATAAGGCAGAAGACAATAATCATGGCCAGGCAGAGGTCAGGTGATCAGGCTTACAGCACAAACAGGGCAGAGAAAAGAGGTGAATACATAAATGAAAGCAAAGTAAAAAAAAAAAAAAAACAGATTAAACAGACACAATATAAGACACAACAGAGACAAGGCAACTGAGCAAATACTTCGCAAAAACTTAGAGTTTGAACAGAATCTTATATGTTTGGTGTGACTGTGAGTGTAAATGGGAACAGGTGTCTCTGATTAGAACTCCAGAGAAGGTGAACGTGTGTGGGAAGTGTAGTCCTCTTCTGCCATGTTTGTAGTTGGTGGTGCATTTTGGGAAATGGAGTTGCTGTTTTGCTGTGATGTGTCATTGATGCGATCCACATAAAAACATTATTTAAAAAAAGAAATAGAACTTCAAGCCAATACCATCAATGGATGTGCCTCCATCGCCCACAAGTCTAGTCGTTACAAATTTCTATGTCTGAAATACTATTAAATTATACTTTAAACAGGAAAAACATTGTTGAAGAAAAATTATTTCAGACAGCTGACCTTGTACTGAGATTGACCCTGTTTGATTGATGCCAAAGTCAAATCAGTAATCTGCTTTTTACAAGGATAATTCCATATAAATCCTACAAACATTCAACTACTCATTCCTGAGATATTGTGCTAACATGAATCTCAGATGAACACATAGACTTGAAAACAGATGGACAAATAGATAGACAAAGCAAAAACCTAATGCCTCCAAAATCTAAAGGCGGAGGCATAAATATTTGCATTTAAAATTTTCACCATCCAATCAAAAGAAGCATAACAAGTTCACTTTAAATTTTGGAACATTTTCTAACTACTTCTGCCATAAAAGTACCTAAACATACTAGCTAGTTATGTTTTGTTTCCAGTGCTAATGCCACTTTAACATTAAATCTAACAAGATTATTAAACTTCAGCTAACAAGCAAGTCAAACTCTAGCAGGATATTTTATATAATGCACAATATTTTACTCATGATTAATTGCTTAGCAGTCAGCTCAGCTCTTCAATACTGCAGGACTACCTTTCAGTTCCAAAAGAGCTAGGCTTGATTCAAACAAATGTGAGACCCAGCTTCTGTTTGATTAAAACAAAATTTTACAATTTTATGTAAAGAGAAGCTTTATCAATTAAAGTTATTTTACCTTTATGCAATGATGCAATTATGGCTATTTACAGTAAGGTAATAGTAAAGCTAATATAAGGTACTAGTCAGTAATTCTAAAGTTATTTAGTTATAAAAGAGAAGACTAATACAGACTACTTTCCCTGCCATTAGATTCTGAGTAGTACCTCTTTAAATTTAGGAAGAGTACTTCTTAAAAGCGCATTAGTCAAAATTAGTCAAGATTAGTGCTCTTATGGTTAAGTAGCTGAAATACAAAAACAGCAGACATTTTTTTTACTCCTTGAACCCGCGTCTCATTAGATAGGTAATACTGTTAGCATTTTAGCATGACATGTGCTTTGGCCCACTTGTGCATCAAACTACTTGATGGTCAATTTATAAGACTATAAGCACATGACATTTGGCTCATTCTAATTTGATTCTGTAAGAATGGTGAAGAGTGGGACAAGGGGACACAAAGGGCTGTCATGAACCAGCTTAAGCTGGGAGACATGAAAAGTGGGATGATGCGCAGGGACCTGGGGAGTGATAATGCTCTCAATTGTGAAAGAACCCAGATAACAGGGGGATAGTTTCTTAGCCTCAGTCCTGAGTGGAATGCCAATGGCTGCAAGCCACACCTTTTGGCCGGCTGGTAGTTGGAACCCGATGATGACTAGCCAGGCAACAGTTGGAGCGGAGCAGGGAAGAAAGGGCCTCCTTCCATACCCTGTGGCCACAATGGAGGTGAGCCTGCATGGAGGAGATGGTGATGTTGTCTTCCTGCACTGGGAACAAGGGAGCCCAGGGAGCTTTTGACTGGGAACATGCCACTTGCGGCACTCATTAGGGAGTTGTGTGCATACTCAATCTAGGGTAGCTGGGAGATAAATGGTAAATGGTAAATGGCACACTTATATAGCGGTTTTATCCAAAGCGCTTTACACTGTCTCTCATTCACCCATTCACACACACACACTCACACACCAATGGCAGCAGAGCTGCCATGCAAGGTGCCAACTTGCCATCAGGAGCAACTTGGGGTTCAGTGTCTTCCCCAAGAGCACTTCGGCATGTGGAGTCATGACGGCCGGGAATCAAACCACCAACCATATGATTAGTGGACAACCTGCTTTACCAACTGAGCCACAGCCGCCCAGGAGCTCCAGTTGGTTGGTTGTTGGCAGTGACACACTTCAGTGCTGCTTCCAGTTCCTGGTTGGCCCGCTCTACTTGGAAGATAGTCTGTGGGTGAAATTACCTGGGTCAGGTTGGGTGTGTTGTGCTCTCTGGACCATGGACTTAATCTCCCATTTGACTGCTCCCACTATACAGGCCGGAGGGAGGATGGTGCCGGGACCCAAGGCAACTTCTTCAGAGGCGAACTGCTGGAAGAGGGCACTTGTTTTAGCATTCTTAGAGCCCGGGCGGTAGGTGATAGTGAAGTTGAACCGTCAAAAGAACAGGGCCAGCAAGCCTAGCGAGAGTCGAGGTTTTTAGAAGTCTGGATATAAGCCAGGTTTTTCTGATCAGTACAGATGGGCTGCTCTACCCCTCAAATCTTCATACTTCCAGGGCTAGCTTAATGGCAACAACTCATGATTCCCCACATCGTAGTTGCTTTCAGTGATAGAGAGGCAATGGGAGAAGAAGGTACATGGATGATGATTCTGGTCTGGAGTCGAAGGCTAAGAGAGCCATGCACCGACACCCAAATTGGAGGCATCCACCTCCACAATGAATTGTCTTGAGGGGTCAGGTTGGATGAGCATGGGGGCAGCTCCTTGAGGATGATGAAAGTAGCCTCTGCCTCAGGGGTCGATTCAAAAGATTTGGAGGTATAGGTGAGCCTGGTGAAGCAATACCCGGCAGTAGTCCCTGATGAAGTGGCGGTAAAAGTTGGTGAAACCTGGGAAATGCTGGAGCTGCTTCACGGTGGTGGGCATGGACCATACAACAATGGTCCAGATCTTCTCTTATCTTCTTGGAACACTGCCGGGGCATTGGTGAGGCTGAACAGCATGAACATGTATTCACAGTGGCTCACGGGGGTGTTGAACACAGGGGTGTTCCATATGTCCCCCTCTTGGATCCAAACCAAATGGTATGCGTTACGCAGGTCCAGCTTAGTGAAAAGGGTGGCCCCATGCAAATATGCAAAGGGAGTTATTGCCTTCCACTGCCCCAGCACCAAGGGGGGAGGAGGAAGGTCGGTTGATCCTGGCAACAAGGGAGTTTTTAATATATTAATCCATGGCCTCCCTCTCAGGGCAGGACCGGTTGTACAGCCGGCTTTATGGTAGCATGACCCCAGGGAGCAGGTCTATAGCACAGTCATAAGGAAGACGAGGCAGCAAGGAGAGAGGCCTCTCCCAGATCATGGTAATCTGCCAGTATGGATGAGAGGTAGGGTGGAGATAAGGCCATTGGGGAACTGGGACCCTCAGAGTGGGGAAGGCTGATCGCAGGCAGGAGGAATCTAGTTGCTGATCTTCCCAGCTGAATAATCAATCTGGGGATTATGCTTCTGTAGCCAAGAGTGTCCCATCAACAGTGACATACACAGGGAAGAAATCAGATTTAGTGTGATCTGCTTCTGATGATTACCAGAAAGAATCAGGAGCAGTGGGGTTGTGCAATGGGTAGTCCGGGCCAGGAATCTACATTCTATTGAATTTACTGTAATGGGAATACAATAGTTTGTTTGGGACCCCTGCCTGAGCAGACAGCTTAGTAGCCAGAAAGTTGTCATCAGTCCCAGACTTGACCAGAGTGAGCAGGGGTTCTGTGTGCTCGTTGTGACACAGGGTGGCTTGAAATTGGTGGCTGAGTTAGGGGGAGATGAACTGGATGTCTGACTCACCAGTAGCCCCTGTTTTACTAGTGAGCCTCCACTTTTTGCCAGAGAGGGCAGGTTGCCAAGAAGTGGCCCAGCTTCCTGCAGTAGATACATTCACCTGCTTTGAATCTTCAGTCACGCTTGGCATGGGTGAGCCACATCCAGCCCAGTTGCATGGGCTCTAGTCTGGGCCAAGGGAAGTGGGCAGGAGCCCAAGGGCTGGTCTGAGGCTACCAGGCAGGGATGAGCAGGGGGTGGATGGGCACTCTCCCTGCACCATTACCACATGCGGTTATCCAGCCTGATGGCAAGAGAGATGAGCATGTCAAGGGAGTCTGACTCATCCTTCAGGGCTAGTTCATCCTTCACTTGTCTATTGAAGCCACTCAAGAACACAACCTGGAACACTTCCTTATTCCACCCAGACTTGGCAGCCAGGATGTAGAACTCCACAGAGTAGTCTGCCACACTGCAGGGTCCTTGGCGGGGGAGTAGAAGGTGTTTGGCAGCCTTGTTTCCTTGGATGGGATGATCGAAAACCCTCTGGTGCTCAGCAGTGAAGGTGGAGATGGAGGACCACATTGCTGGCTGTCTATCCCAAACAGCAGTGGCCCAGGCGAGGGCATCTCGCCTTAGAGATCCATATCCGTCTATAGGATGAGACATTAAACCGAGGCGCTGACTCTCTGTGGTCATTAAAAATCCCAGGATACTTCTCGTAAAGAGTAGAAGTATAACCCTGGTGTCCTGGCGAAATTTCCTTTTGGCCCTTATCTATCAGGGCCCCCTAATAATCTCTATCCCTGAATTGGCTACATCACACTCTCCTATCCAACAATAGCTGGTGTGTGGTTGGCATTCTGATGCACTGTGGCTGCCATCGCATCGTCCAGGTGGATGCTGCACACCGGTGGTAGTTGAGGAGATTTCCCGCATATAATGTTTAGCACTTTGAGTGCCTAGCAAAGCACTATATAAATCTAAGGAATGTTGGCCGCTGTTAACACATGATTAATAATTATTCACACACCAGACATGCAGCGTAGTGGGCCGCACTGGAAGCTGGAATAATCTGGCAAAAAGTGGCTGAAGGACCAGGGTTTATATAATATTTAGATGACATGAGTAGACTGGAAGTAGGTGAGTCTATTGAGCACGGTTGGTGGAGTGCCACACCCTGGGACACATACACACACACACACACAAACAGGAACAAGAGGGAGAGAAAACAATGGAACCCGAGGAAGGGAAAAACAGCAAAACACACGCAGCTCCAGCCCGACCATGACAATTTAAGGTATTTTGGACTTTTTTGAAAGCATGGTGTAGATTTTTGCTAATAGCAAATGTATCTGGCTGTGCTGATTCGGCCATGTTTTTCTTTCTGAACAGATGTGGGAGGTGGTGGAGTGAAGGGGCATTGAGGCATGTCTATAAAAAGGAGGCCTACGTAAAAACAAAAACAACAACACTACACCAGCCTCCAGTTATCCAAATGGGTTTGGAACCTAATACTTGTGCTGATGCCATTACTTAAACAATATATATTTTTTTTTACGTATTCTGTGTGTTTTCCAGGTGGTATGTACTAGTAAGAAATGTAAAAAAAAAATTATAATAATAAATTAATAAATAATAATAATAATAATAATAATAATAATAATAATAATAATAATAATGCATCTTTAACTTACAGTAAACCAAAGAAATAGAAAGATGTTTCAGTATTGTTTTTCAACCTGCTTAAATGTCTCTGATATGGATGAATGCTGTGATCAAACTTTCATCAGTCTCTAGCACTGACCTTCACATTCTGTACTTTCATTCTGACATCTGTGTTAAACAAATCATTGCAAAGACATGGCCCTCAGAAAATAGCTCAGTGGAATGATTGCTTTTAAATTAGTGCACTCTACACCTTGCATTGTTCCCCTGCTGTATTGATTGTCTCAGTGCTGGTTAAAAAGTCACAGCTTTGAGAGGTTTGATATCTGGAACTGATTAAATCCTGAAAAAAATATTTCAAAAATGAGGTGACATGTCAATGGCTATAGGTATGTCATTAATGTCTCAAAAACAGCAACATCTTAAATAAAAATCTTTGTTCCTTGTCCTTTTTTGACCTTTCACAAAACACTGCAGAGTCTGCTTGTAGCATTTCCAGAATGATCAGTTCAGAGAATAAACTTCACTGTAAAAGCCATCCATCAAAATATGTTAACTGTCATCTTGAAAATGGTTGTAAGTTGACTTTGTAGAAGGAATCACATTTAAAGTGTTCCTTTATTGAGATTACAACCAATGTCTATGTGATTGAATATTTGTTTTAGTATTAATGTACCATTGCAGGTATTTGCAAAGGAATACTACCCATACTATTCCATGTTTAAATACAAAAAAAAAAATCACATATACATGGTGTTATGTATCAAGGAGGGAACTCTGGGCTTCATTTCCCATTAGCCACTGCACCATATTCATCAGTGGCACATGACTACCTGCACCTGATTTACGTTTCGTTTAATGAGAACTATAGTATATATGCCACTGTTTGTTCTGTTTTCCTTGTCTCACATTATCGTCTTCCACGCTTTTATCCATGCTTCCATGTTTAGTTTTTGCCACAGTATTTTGCCTTGTGTTATTGTGTCTTTGTATTTTGTTTTTTTTTGTTTGTTTATTAAATGTTTGAAGATCTGCACTTGCTTCAAAATTCAACTTTGTAACGTGACAGAACGTGAGACCTACAACAGGTTCAGCGGAGAACGTAAGTCAGCCTCCCTGCTCATCTGAGCATGTCGCACAGCCTTTTGGATCAGCTAAGGACGTCACTCAGTCGCCCTGCCATCCTTCTCGGCTGAGGTCGTCGCTCTGCCATCCTACTTTACTGGGGTCCTCGCACTGCCATCCTGCTTCGCTGAAGACATCACTCTGCCTCCATGTTCCGCTGAAGACGTCACTCCTCTTCTTTGCTGTGCGCCGTATGTCACTTCCCCTTCCTGCTCCATGGAGGGCATCGTTTCTCCCTCGTGCTTCACAGAGAACATCGTTGCTTCCTATGGCCTCGCGGCTCCCCTCACTTCAGTCTCTGGCCTCGCGGAGAACCTCACTCCCCTATCTGGCCTCGCAGAGAACCTCGCTCCCCTCTATGGCCTCGCGAAAATTTTGGAGCTTCCCTCGGACCTCGTGGAGAACATCGCTCCCTTCTCCTCTCCTGCTGAGGCAGTTGTTCCGCTGTCCTTCCCTGCAGAGGACATCGTTCTGCTTACCTGTTCCGCAGAGGATGTCGTTCTGCTTACCTGTTCCGCAGAGGATGTTGTTCTGCTTACCTGTTCCGCTGAGGACATTGCTCTGCTTACCTGTTCCCTGAGGATGTTGCGTTGCTTTCTTGCTCCGCTGAGGATGGCGCTCAGTCTCCTGGATCAGCTGGGGACATTTTGCGCAGGGGGCCAGGACCGCCAAAGGGAGGGAGTGAATTTTGTGTGCTCTGGAAGAAGCGCCCTCAGAGACTTCATTTCCCAGCAGCCAGTGCACCATACTTGTCAGTGTCACATGACCACCAGCACCTGATTTACGTTTCGGTTAATGATCACTCTAGTATACAGTGGTGTGAAAAAGTGTTTGCCCCTTCCTCATTTCCTGTTCCTTTGCATGTTTGTCACACTTAAGTGTTTCGGAACATCAAACCAATTTAAACAATAGTCAAGGACAACACAAGTAAACACAAAATGCAATTTGTAAATGAAGGTGTTTATTATTAAAGGTGAAAAAAAATCCAAACCATCATGGCCCTGTGTGAAAAAGTGATTGCCCCCTTACTATAACTGTGGTTGTCCACACCTGAGTTC